>VZTU01032083.1:86583-123607 GCA_013400835.1 Zapornia atra | reverse complement strand
TTTTTTGGGGGGGGGGTCAAAACATTTCTCCTAAGCATGATAAATCCAGTTCATTCTAGATTCTGCTGCAAAATTTGATTTTAGTTTCCTGCATCCGTCACCATGACCCACAGGCATTCTGGACAACAGGTAATGCCTTCTTTAAACCTGCCTTTTTGCAGAAAGTCTTTTAAGCCTGTGATACAGGCAGCATTTCTAAGTTCACTTTAACAAAAAACCCACACTCTTCACTTTAACCATGTGGGAAAGTCCCTCAGAAGGCTTATCTTTTTTTGCCTTTGTTAAATAGGGTTTGGTTTAAGATGTACTTTAAGTTAAGCATTACTTAAATGCTTTGTTGAACTGGGGCCTGAAATGGGACTTTAATTTCCTTAACAACTCTCAATATACCATTACTAGAATAAATGTAGAAAAATCCAACTTTCTGAAAAAAAAATGGGTCTCAAGGGCACAAGTACAAGCAAATTACGGAGAAGTTAAATAATGCCAAACTATAAATCTCATATCTACCAACACTTATCCATCTGCCTTACCAGTATGCTACGGAGCAGGTCTTGTTTAAAGACTGAGATGGTAAAGCTGGAAATGAATACTTGCCTTTTAGTCCCCTACTATACCATGGCATTCAGTTTCATGGCCAACTGATGGGTTGAAATTTTAAGATAAATAGAGTAAATAAATTATGTATATTCAAAATACTGACCTTTTGCTGGTAAACCCCTGGTATTCTTCACACGGCCTCAGCCACCCCTCGCGCTGCTATCTTTATTTATAGGAGGAGTATTTTATGTGATTGTGTGGTATGTACTTACTAAAATCATTTTGATGGAAAACATAACCATGATTTTGTAATAATCAAAACACAGTATATTTTTGTTTGGGTATTTTTCCTTCATTCAACTGAGATGTAGTATAAAAGCAAGGCATCTTAGTTGAATACCAGGGTTTTATATGCTATTGCTAGCTCTTGCACAATAGAATTACAGAGAACTGTGTTGTAATTCTTTCCTGCAGTGAAACACAGGGGTGTCCACATTGGCATTCTTGAATTTTCTTACACTGTTAAATTATAAGACTGCTTGTACTATGAAGAGAGATTGGGTTATGAATTTCCTGAAGTGACAGATTCTGTTATATAAACCACTGGTGAGTCTGGGAATGCCATTCAACATTTTCAGCTTCAGAATTAATTTTATTCTCCTTCCTCCCACGAGGAAATTAAAAATGTTCACAGTTTGACTGGTAAGGAGTGCAGTTTCCATGACAAAGTCACATCCCTGGGAAAACCCCAAGTATTTCTTCCAGCCATGGGAGGACAGAGCCATGGGTGGACAGAGGTACAATTCTGGCCGGACAGCTGAGCACCTGTTGTAACTCACTGAGAAACTCAAAAAAGGATCCTAAAATTCAAAAGCTGCTCTACAATATAGCCACAGCATACTCCTGGGAAAGGACAAGGAAAATGGACTTGGAAAAACAAGAAATAGTTTTTGTGGAATGCATTATAAGCCCATTTCTTCGTAAAAATACTGGTCTTCTCTCCCATTACATGCAAGTCTTTCCACCTCTTTCAAGGTCAGGCTGGCGAGAGGGCTAGTCTGGGTATGTCCACTGTCCTTGAGCGTTACAGATCAAAATCGCCTGATACTACTTATAAAAGTTACTGTCATACTCTTACACAAATTACTTTGTTCAGTGCAATTGGCAACCACAGCTTACAGAGTCCATTCAGGACTTCATAAAGTAAACAACTGGAGCAGCAGCAACTCTTCTATGGACAGCAAATTTCAGCAAAAAGAATTGGAACTGGCAAATGAACACATGGGAATTTATTGGAGAAAGACCTGGGATAAAATACAGATTCATATTGAAACCAGAGTAATTCAGGGATGAGACAAAGATTACTGATTTTTCCTTAAATAACAACAATAATGCAACCTAATATTGTCCCAAGCACTGGCTGATAAATTCACTCAAAAAAAAAAATACAGTTTGATTTTGCCTGGCTCCTTTTTACAGGCAAAAGCCATCAAGAATATAGCAACACCATTATTCCAAAATCTGCAAGCCTTACAGTCCTCTCAGATACTCACCTTCAGACTTCTAACCAGAAAATGGGGGAAAACAAACAACAGCCCTCCCTAAATAACCAAGCCTCTCAAATAACATGTTGATGTTGTATCACTACCTCCAGAATTACTTTAGATTTAACCACCCCCCCAAAAAATATATCTAAAACTTGTTGCTTCAGAGCATATCTCCAAGACTCTGCAATTACTCTGGGCAGAAAATCCCTAGGTGTGCACTAACACTTTCTTGCCATGTCAGAGACAGGTGACAAACGGAGGCAGACCTCTCGGCAAAAGCCAAGTCAATTTTCACATCGCTTGACCTCTCTGCAAGCATCAGCATGGCCGTTCACGAAACGTTCTCAGCCTGCTTTCAACACCTGAACACCTTGGAAGGCGGAGTATGAAACTTTTCACAACCTTAAATGTAAGCTTCTGTCAGCAGTTCCTACTCTTGAGTGAGACAAGCAGATCTAAACACCTTAGCACTGGATTTCAGGAAGCCAGGGGCATGGAAGAGAAAAGCTCACACTCATAGACCCAATTACGAATCGCCGTTAAGAGCTGAAAACCCAGTTCTTCTTGGAATGAGCCACAAAAGAAATGTATGCTCTTGGAATAAAACAAGGAAAGTGAACTGATACTCATGAAAAATGGAAGAAATTGCTCAACACAGTTTTGCTGTACTTCAACACAGCACAAATTCATTCAAGTAGTCAAGAGTGGAGCAGGGTGAGGTTAGTTTAAAATTTAATCTGGCTGTTCAGACTGCAATTCAACCTACACAACCTGCTTAAGTTCAACCAAAAAAACCAAAATCCCATCAAACAAGGGCAGAGATCCAAAGTCTAGAGATCCAACAAGTCCTTTACCAGGTGTGCAGAAGGGTTCCAATTGTGTAATACCAGCAGCGTGTTAAGCCACGTCCTGTGTCAGGGTACTTGGCTAGTAGGAACACAATCTCCAGTTGAAGCAGGCCAGCTTCCCTTATACCATAAAAGTTGTATCCAGTATGATCCATGTACGTTGTCTGCATTAATCAGGGCTTTTAAATTCCCGTTTTAACCAGTGCCTATTTCAGCCCACTGTACTGGGGAATACTTCTGAGCTCAGCCAGCACAGCTTATTGCATCTCCCGTGGAGGAAGAGCCACGTCTCTTCCAGCTGTGTGATGTTGGTCTGATGTCGGGTTTCATAACACCCTTTAGGTTCAACTTAGGTACGCTGACACAAGATCATCGTATAGGCTGTGAGTGTACTCACAGAGACAGATACTGAAAGAGGCTTTGGCAAAACAATCACTGAACTCACATTTGGCCTGTGTCCTTGTACCTTCAAGCTGGGATTTTCAAAGGAGTTTGAATTTCGCTGGTAGATGAACACATAATACCCCTTCATTCCTTTGAAGAGGCCAGTCTGAAGCTGTTTGAGCCTGCAAATAGTGATTAGCATTTAAAGTGGCACCCTCAATAATAAAATCTCTGTGAGCCAGATTCTAGTTTTCTGGTAGTGAAAGACACTATTCACATTTACCTCTCAGGAGCCTAATTTTGGTTTCATACCACTAAATGAGAGGTCACAAGGTACCGGCTCCAGTGAATTGCTCCTAGGTTCTTCAGGTAAGGTTTAATTCTTGGCTTTTCATTTACATGCTTTCTGGAGGCTGAAGTTTGCTGCTCCTTCTCTGTTCCCCTTCCAGCCTGAAGAGTGGTACCTGTTGTCACTTCAGGAGCCTAAGATGACACCTTCCTTGTCCAAAGACTTGCACCTCCTCCCAAGCGAGCATGAATAATCGTGTCTGAAGTCTGACCTCCCCATTATACTCAAAATTCCTGCTCTCCACATCACGAGCCTGTCAGAGTTATGGGTCTTTGTGGTATGCTCTGCATCAATCCCACCCGCTGAGCCTCAGTCCCTGATAGCCACTTAGAGTTCAGCTCAGTCTTCAGCAAAGCAGTGCATTGATAACATGTTGTACGGGGTTAGTTAAAAGTACACAGGATAGATTTATCCTGACACGAAATTAAAGGGCAGTAAAACCAAAATAACAAATGAACAAACCTGCAGCCAGGTAAAAGCACTCACAAGCAGGGAAGCGTTCAAATAACAGTAAAGCTTTCATTCCCAGCCACTTCTGTGCAAGTAGGTGTTAAGCAGAAATGTCTCATGGAAACAAACCTAACCTGGGCAGGTTCTTTCAGAAGAGTAAATAGACAGAAAAGTCTCTTGATGCCCATGTAAACACCTTTACCTGTCCTTCTGCCTTCTGCTGCAGCCCAGACAAGGATGTTGGTCAAATAGTTCAGAGAAAAGGCCAAGCACGAGCTTACAAGCTGTACGTGAGACCTCATTAGAGGTCACTGTGAGAAGACCTCCTCTGCTCTGATTTGAAGAAAACACAAAGTCTCTTACTTTTCTACATTAATCTTGCAACCTGTTCCATTTTCCATGCCTGGCTACAGAAACCCTCTCTGAAGTCGCTGGAATAAAAATATTAAGCAGAAGAGCAAAGTGTTTTTAAAATACTGTAGCACTCAAGTCCCTGTCTGCCACTCGGTGGCACATAGCAATTTAAAATTACTGAAACTCTTAAATTAAGTGCTTAAATTTCAAGGTGATCACCACTCTGAACATGTGAATTGTACAGCCATCCGAACTATCAAAGCGCTTCAATTTACTCTAAGCAGGTCATTTTTGGAAGTGATAAAGGAACCTGTGATTGCCCAGCCTGCACTGATTTAAAGCTAGTTAAGTTTTCTATTTGTTTCTACAAGTACTGAGCGATTTGGGTAGCTTATAGAAAGCCTGTGCTGAACACATCTGAGAGCAAGTGGCAGGGGAAGGGGGAGGGGAACACGTGTGATTACTTTTTTGTTTGCTTTTAATTAGCAATTTTTTCTCAGCATTTTCCTTCAGGAGTCAAGTCAAAGCAGGTGTTTTTCCCTAGTTCTTCCACAGTTCTGTGGATATAAAAATTGAACACCCATATCCATTTTCAAAGTCTTCAATTCCCTTAATATACAATGTACAATTTTCTGAGTGTACTGAAAATTTCACTGCTTTGTAGCTACAAATTGAAACCTATAATGCTCATCTCCAGGAAGCAATCATTAATGCCTTTTTTTACAATACAATATATTTAGTCTTGCAATTTTGGCACACAGTGCCTTTTGAAAGTATTTTCTTAAATGAACTAGTAATAGCTAGTTACCCCCTGTAATATATTACTCAGTGATGAAATAGTTATATTCTACACACAAACCTTTTATAGCTGCAAGGACTATAGAAACATGAGAGATCCTTAAACTCCAGGATGATTCTTTCCTCTGCCATCCAAAGTAGCTCAGGGCCAGAATGATGCCTTGCCAGTTTTTGGGTGGTGTGGGTTTTTTAGGTTTGTTGTTTTTTGGGTTTGTTTTTTTTTAATTTGGACAGGATTCTACATATTCCCAGAATTGTTAAATACTGCACAATTTCCCACACTGCATAAAGTTGAATTAGAGAGATTCTTTTTGTGGGCCTTTTTCTTGTGATCCTCCAACTGCCCCATGGCAGAGCTGTCATGGCTGATGCCCTGCCTTGATTCACAACTCCCAGCAAATATTTCCAATTTTCCTTTCTGAAGAGCTTCAATGATAAAGCATAATTATCTGAAAACTCTAGTGAATTCTGGTATTTGTTACAAATTAATTCCACTTAATGTCTAGTCGTTGTAGGGCGCTTTCTTTCACTATCAGAAATAACTTCTGATTTGAGGATTTGTCCATTAGCCTACTAGTTGTAGACCCTTGAAAATCAAATCTCTGAAGTGGAAGAGCGTCTTGGCTCTTTGACAGCATGTCCTTCTGTACATCTGTACTGACCCAGGATCTACTGCAAAGGATGTGCATTACCGCTTGTACACTCTGCCTCCTAAAATAATGTGTGAGCTGGGACCAGGGGGGGGAGGTTCTTGCTGCAATAGCTCTTGTTTACTCACACCTGATTGATAACCAGCTCATGTTTATGATGCTGAACAGTCTTGAACTACATGGGGCCGGGAGGCAGCGGGGAGGATTTTTGCCATTTGGAAGACTTCTGCAACCAGCAAGATCTAATTCTGATATACATCTTCTGAGTCATACAGTGCCTGTGTTGTATCCATCTACATTTTTCAACATAATGGGCAGTCAAATACCAGAGGTGAGATAATACAACCATGCATGACATTTATCTGTTATCAAATCATTTGCTCAAGTTTACATTGATTTAACTGTGCATGCTGCACCTGGATAGAATTCTTTTTATCGGCATACCATGGCACAGCAAGATGTTTCAGAGTAATTCATAATGAAATCTGTCACGTGAGTTCAGAAAAATTATGAAGTGGGGTTTTTATGCCATTTGATATTCTCTTGCATGATTAACCCTCGTGTGAAAAAATCAGTTGACAGGTTAATTTTCCAGGTTGAAATCCAGGCTTCAGCAAAACCACTTATTTCATTTTGTATTATATGACAATACAGAAGAGTTTTCCTGTCACTGGAAGATGTATAACTGTCACAGTTGCTTAGTTGGCTAACTGCTGTGATTGCTTGCATCTCCCCTCTTTGGTCTGTTGGCTATAATGCTGCATTCCCCATTATTCTGCGAAAATTTCCTGGTTCCTTTGCTTTGCTGAAGAGTTCAGTAATTTATCAGCCATCTCATTCTCAAAGCACTTCCATGGTGTGAGCTTCACCTGACGTTTACTCAGGTTTATGAAGGTTTATCAGATCTTCCTACCAAGCCTGTAAAGCAAATGCCATTATACCAATTTCAGAGTGGTCAAAGTCTTAATCAAGTTCAGCAGTTGAGTTGGTAGAATACTTTACTAGAATCCTGTTAACCAACTGTTTCAACTTCTTGATGAAATTATCCTTGCTGTTGCCTGTGTTTCTGCTCATGCTGCCTCATACTGGACTGCCTTTTGCTTTACAACTTCTTGCTGCCTCTTCTTTCAGAGGTATTGCTGAGGAGTTAATGCTTTTTTTGGCTTGTTTCTTTTCTGTCCTCAGTTATGCAGACTTCAGAGACGCTTTTCTGAAAATCAGGAACAGCTGTTGCAGCATCTACGATACGATCATTCAAAAAGGACAATGACACATTAGGGCTGCCTTGTACGGGATCTGAGCCTTGACACACGTAGACTCCTTTTATCAGTACAACTGGAAATTTGTTTGCTTGTGTCTTTATTAGCCTTTTCCTTATGTTTTTTTTAGGGTTGTAAAAAAGGAGAGTTGGAAAAGAATTCCAATGATGTTTTGGCCCCTTTCTCCACATTAAGTTGGGATCAAGCAGTTTGCAGACTATCCCTGGCAGAGTTTCTTTTAACCACTTTTTAAAAGCCTCTAATGAGGAGCCCTGAACAACCGTCCCAGCTTTGGAACAATTGCTCACTATTCCTTCCCATCCTTCATGTACGTTTTGGGAGGTGAAGTTTCCCCTCAGGCCTCTTCTTGCTAAATTAGACAAATCAGTTCCTTCACCTTGTTTTCATAAGCACGTTTTCTAATCCTCTTTTCCTGTTGCCCTCCTCTGGGCTCTCTCCAGTCTGTCTACTCCTAAGTCCAGCTCCCAAAACTGTATTTCAACTGCAGCTACACCAGTTCCAAGAGGAGCAGAGCACTTTTCCTGCTGCTGATAAAAAAGATGAAACATCCCAAAGTGTCACTCCCATTTTTTGCAGCAGCAACATAAAAGGGGTGCGCTTTTTAAATTAATTTGTTCTTCAGTCTTACCAAACAACAGATCTGCTAACTTCTAATATCAGCTCATCCATACCATCTCATGTCTTCACGAGCTGACCTCAACTTCCTTTTAGGAAAAGTTAAACCAATTAAGGCAATTCCCAGTGACTCCATTTGGATGGCTTTTGTATCTTAGCGACAGCCCCATTTAGCAATGCTTTCCGCTCACTCTGAACACTGACACTGGGCACTGATTACCACTTTTTCCTTGTGCTGATCTAAAATACAGGGATTTTGCTTGCTCATTGCTTTCTCCAATATATTTTGACTGCCTCAACTTTTGTTATTGCCATTATTGCAAAGATACCCGTCTAGCAATGTTGTCAGTCGTAGCACGCTGATGAGTAACGCCACAGTCATAACTGGCTCTTAGCCTATGAGTGATGATGCTGTTTCTGAATTAATGTTATGCTCACTGAATAGTAACTATCTTGCATCCTTGGATATATTACAGATTTTTTCATTTTTAAATTGCTTTTTGTCAGCACCGATGTTTGTGTACTCCAAGGATTTAGGGCTTGCGTCTGTCCATTTCTTTCATTACTGCTATCAACTTCTATTACTGCAACTATTGTTCTAATGCTCTAGAAATTTACTTACCTACTTAACTTCAGAAAAGACTGTGGTAGAGTCCTGGCTTTACCCATGACTCACATCAAGACTCACAAAAAATTGCAAAGTCCATTACCTTGCTACTGTGACTACTTTAGTGTGGTTTTGATGCCTGACTTTTGCTAATGAGTATAAGTTATAGAACTATCAATCATCTGCCAGCCTGGCAAAAAACAGAGAACTTCATTTTATCTGGCCTTTTTGACCTGTTAGACTTAAGTGGCCCTACCAGGAGTTAAAACTCCAGCCAGCAGAGATGATAGGACCATTGAAACACAGGCTTTTTCATTACCGCAAGGGGTAACTCTCAAAGCCTGAAATCTCAGCGGCAGTGCTCGTAAAGATTAACATTCCTGCTAGAAACCACTGCCCAGCATTTAAAAAAACCTCTGCCTGAAGTTAATGCCTGAATGCATACTTAAGCAATGAAACCAAAGTAACCCAGTGTGGGAAGGTGCTGAGTACTCACAGCTTCCAGCAAATTTGGGGAATCAAATGAAAACAGTAGGTGAAATAACAGACCTAAGAGAGACAAACACAGTGGCACATGGCTACAGACTTTTCAAGATAGAAATAAATCTTTGCATAAACTTAAATAAAAAATTCTTCAAAGGTAAAGTGACTAATTGCTTCTTCTTGTATAGTTTAATTGATGGCCTAAAGGCCAAGAACAGACGTAAAATTAGTCAAAGTTTCATAAATAATTGTGACTTCATTGTGATACAACCTGAATAATGGACTGAATAAGAGGTTAATCAATTGACTGATTCTTTCACCAAACAGAATATCAAAGATATTCACCTATTATTTATATTCTTTTGTATTTAGATGTAAGCACATACCAATCTGACTGCTTGCCATATTGACACAGGATGTAGTATTACAGCGTGAAGTGTTCAGAGAGAATCTGTCATCCCTCTGGAGCTGCAGACGAGGGTGACCATAACACCTCCTCTTAGCACATCCGTCCCAGCGTACGCTGTGTTTAATGTGCCAAGGAAAAGGTACCAACACTTGCCCAGCCCACCCATCAACATCACTTCTCCAGGAAACTCCCTCCCTGGTTTCTGCCAAAGTTTCAGGGTCATACAAGCAGTGCCCAGAATCTGGATAATACAGTCCTTCTACACAGGCACACTAACACCTTGCAGATTTGGGGTGGATGTATGGCAACCAATGCTCTAAAGGTCTTCTGCCAAGCAAAGGAGTCTTTACCCCCACCTAAGAGTTATACCACCATGCCTCTGAAAGTTTCAGTGCTCCCAGACAACTTCATGTAATCAGGTTCTGAAGGTGCTTATTATGAAAGATTCAAGCTAGCTTATAGCATGCAAGAGCACAGTTAGCAGTTGTTCACAAAGGGACCCGAGTGTGGAAGACATGGAAATAATCATTAAATACATATATCCATATAAATAAATATATCCATATATCTGCATTTTAAAAAAAAAATGTTTTGAATGTAGGGCATCCATAAGTCGAGTGCTAAGCTAACAGGCTGGCAGGCCAGCGTGTTTTCTCTTCCTCCTTTTGCTAGTTCTAGGTTATATTTTCAAGTGTCAAGTCACATTTCAGATCAGCGCTGCATATTTTCTTACCAGCAAAGCAGAGCAAAGCAATACAGATCTTCTAAAATAAAAGTGCATATTTATTTGAGAGCACCCTGCAATATACCAGCAGCCAAATTAAACTGCATTTAATATTTCCTGTGTTGACTTTGTAATATTTATCAAACGCTCTCATTTATTTATATACACATATATATATATTATATGAGTATCTTTGAAACTACATTACCATTTCTCAGAACGCTCCAACAAGGGCTTTGTTGTTCAAAGCTGCCATAAAGAGAGCTGCGCCAAAGGGAGCTATTTGGATTGCACAACAATGAACTTTATTGATCCTGCAAAAGCCATAAACACGGTTGCATTTTTCTGAGTGCCATCTTTGGGCAGCCATCAGCTGATAATGGGAGCGTATGCGTGCCTGTGTATCGATGTTAAAGACAATACCACTAGGCACCAAAGAATTCAGCCAACACATGTTCCAAAATTTCCAATTCTGGAGCGGAACCTTTGCAACCTTCATGTTCTCTTACTGCAATTCTGTAAGCCTAATTGGCATCAACCCTGGACCCACGCTGAAAGTACAACCTTATCAAGGACTGCAAAGATTTTCTCGCTTTTTATTTACAATAAGTTAAATTATTCCAGTTGTGGCCTTGACAACTAAATATCCATGCCAGTCCAGTCCATTCACTCACATTAAAAAAAGGCATGTGCATGCAAGTGAAATAATGGCTAACCGTATGCCTAAATAAGTCTTTTCCAAATAACATAGCAGGGTATTCAGTAAGGACCATATTTGGATAAATACTGTGTGTACAAAAAGCACTGAGATACAAAGTAGTGCCCATGCTGATGTATGGATTTACCTGTGGGTGTACATTAATGTATGACGTGTATTCCTGCTCGCCTATCCGGATAGGATATCCAGCAGGACATCTCTTGGAGCAAGTCTTTGCTCCTACCCAGACGTGCTTCCTCTCCTTCAAACTCTGCATCTGGGAGAACAGCATACTTATATGGCCAAGTCTTATCCCATATGGAAACGATGCATGGCTAGTTTGGGTGCCCAGACTGTGAGGCACAGAAAGGAGAGCTCCTGCACTTCAGTGCCGTAAACACAGCCCATGTCAACGGAGTTTGCTATACAGTGAACATTAAAAAGGAGATTTTTCAAAGAAATGTAAGAAAGTCATGAGCGACCAGGGATCAGACACCTTTAGGCTCCTCTGAATAGCACAACGTAAAACAAAACAACCAGTACACTGGCCTGTACCAACTGCCACGTTATAATGCTCCCTGAGGCTTCAGTCCAGGAAATCGGGATCTTGTTTATGGAAACATAATTAAAGCACTTCCCTTGCTTTCCTGTAAGCACCTGGTAATCAAAGGGAAATAGCTGAAAAGTCTGTCCTTGGTTTTCACTAAGCCCACGTGTTAGAAGCCTATCTTTCTTCCTAGTCCCAAATTCCCACGCCAGGGCTTCTTTGACTCACTGGTGACAAACAAGGCATCACAACCCTAAATCCTCTGCTGCTCAGCGATCTTACTTGCACAAGCTGCCTTCCCCTTCCTACTAAGAGCATTTTTAAGAAGCTCAAGTGCTTTACGCTGTTTAAATGTGTGGACCCTTATACCTGCTGCGATGCTGAGAATATCAAATGGGAATCCTGCCCTTAACACCCACAAGTGATTCACATACATGTTTCCCTTGGCGCAGACTGTGCTCAGGCCCATCTGTTTGAAAGCACCAATCCTGCTTGCTGGTCCAACGCTAACACAGCGATGCCAAGGGACAGGAACACTGAGCAGAATAATGTTAGCTCACAGAAGGTGCTAAGAGTCCTTTCCTTTGCTTCCACCCCTGCAGTCACACCACATCACTTCAGCTGCAAGTCTCTCTGAAAAAAGGTTCACATCTGCTCAGCTGAAGTATGCTTCCATGGAAGTGAGGTACGGTTCAAGGAAGCTCCAGTATACATGGTGGTTGCTGCAGATGAAGCCTTTCTTCACAGGCTGGCTCAGGACCTCATGCCCGTGGCAGAAATCCGTAGCTCAAGAAACATGGATTCTACTGCGGACAAATCTAGTTCTTATTTGAAGGCATTAACGCAGGGAGGTGCCACAGGGACCTTCACAGAGCTCCCCACACACATACTTGAGTCCTCAAATTCTAATGAAAGACACAAGTCAGAAACAAAGGACTCTGAGTAATGAAATGATTAAAGAGAAAATACAGCTGAAAACTCCTGGAACACATTATAATTTAATATCTCATTATTTACTAGGCACATTGAACATAACATGAATTTCCCTCTGCTCCACCAAGCCCACTTCATATTCCACAGAGCCTACGCTTCTGTATCTCATCCAAGTTGAGATGAAATTGTGTTGTATATCAGACAAATGTACTAGAGAGTAGCCTACACTTTGATAATGTACAATCTGAATGTTCCCGATAGTCCAACTTCCACATCATTTAGAGAATTTGCACTCACACATTTTCAATGCATAATGAGTGGCTTTAGCAGTTCATAATTATTAAGTGGTTATTTTACATGCCCTTGTGACTGGTAAATAATACCATAGAGAAAATTAATAAATGATTCTGCATAAACCTAGAAGTTCTTGTTTGAAATCTGCATTATCCTGTTGGTTCAGATTCGTAGGCTTAGGTCTGAACAAACATGAACTTCAGGGACATTTGAAATTCAGCTCTGAATCCTGACCTGGATTTTCTAAACGACCTTTGAAATTTGGAACTAAATCCTAATGTTGCAGAGTCTCTACCTGGAAGCCATTCGCTGATGGATTTTCATTCAGTCTAATGTAGGTGGCAAATTATGTCGGGAGTAAGTTATTTTCAAGAGATCCAAGGTCTGGCATACAGACTACTACATCCAGCAGGTTTAAATGGAAAACAAAGGTTCTTCATTTACCTCTGAGGCTTCTGTCTGATTTATTTTGCTTCTCTGGTTTGCATTTATTTGATTGGTTTTGCCAGGTATAATGGAGAAAATGCAGGCAATGCTAGGGAAAGCTGCAATCTGCAGAGCTCTGAAGCGGTCCCTCTACCACAATGACCCCTGGAAGATGCCTCTGCCTCAGAGCAGAAAGGAAAGATGACAACCCACAGCTGGACAGGCCTTTGCAGCTTGACCAGATGTCAGCAAGCAGACATCTATCTTTACTGGGCAAAATTAAGACAGCCATAACTTTTACAAAGCAGTGAAGCCCATACTTAACTTTACTCACATTTTTAAACTCGAGAATGCACTTAACTGCTCTGCTGAACGTGGACAGGCACAGCCACGTGCCGGGCTGCTCTGGGGATACAGGGTCAGTCACTCCCAGAGCACCGAAAGCTTCTCAAAAACTCCCGAAAATGGGAAATAGGCGAAATACTATTTATTGGATAACTACTTGAGTGTCAAGAGATGGCAATTAGGAAAGTCACCCTTTTGCAGTGTCTGACAGCATCTGGTACTATGCTATGACAACCCCAACAATCCTCTACCCTTTTCTGTGAAGACAGACCTTCAACACATACTGGTAAGCTAGCAGATCTTTCCTGAACAGAAACTGAAGAGAAACAGCATCAGAGTTTTCCTCTCCTGAACAGTACTATACCTAAATGAACACATAATTCTGAAAAGCTGACTTGTACTTATTATTACTATCATATTTCTTGATTACACAGAACCATGCACAACTAAAAACAATAACAAAGAAATATATTTTACACATTCACAAATACTGAGAGGCAGAGCTGCCTTTTCAGATGTCTATCAGTTGCTTTGGTAATGTGCTGAAGAAAATAAAATTAAGATTTAAAAAATCAGCCTAGTTACTACCTGCAGGAACCGCCTGTCCTTTAAAATAACTTTAGTATCATGAAAATATAAACCCAAAAATCTTGGATACAGATTGAGAAAAAATCAAGTTTCAGGGACAGGAAGAAAGCTACCAAAGCAAATATTTTGTTTGCCCTCTGACCATTTCTGCATGCACAACTCCCCACAGTGATGTCCAATTCTGTTTCCCAAGTGGTCACTGTTAGAAAATAACAATCTACCTTTGACCATGCCTTCATCTGCATTTTTCAGGACAAAAACTTCTTGACCACTGTGATGATCACCCAACCAGAATTTTTAAGTACCTTCTGAAATTCGCCTATTTAAATGGCGTTACATCCTCTGCACATTTTGCTATCTCATTCTTCATTCTCTTTTCTTAATGAGAACTATGAACACATTTTATTTCTGCTGTACTGGCAGAAGATTTATGTCTCTACAGATTCTTCAGCATGAGTGTCTCTGCCTTTTGTGTGAGCAGCGGTAATGTTTTTAATTGCACTGTTTTAATTCGTATTTTGAATAGAAATTTCACATAGATAAATAGAACTAAGCTCATACCGAGATGAAGACCACTGGAGTCAGGATTATCATACTGGCTTTTGGCTAGTGTTATGTGTGGTTCAAAGAGGACCTGAACTTTCTTCCCTCATCTTAGAAAACGAAACATGAATCAAGTCAGCCTTCCATTTTAATCAAATTGCCCTGATTATCTGGTATGGATCTAAACGAGGAAGGTTTAAATAGCTCCTACAATGGAAATATTTCAGAACTAATCTGACAGTACAAGCAAAAAGAAGTAATTAATAAAAGCAAATGAAATTACATTGTAGTAATCAAGGAATGGCTCATGAAAGGGCACACAGATTACAAGAACCAGCTGATTACTGTGGATTGTTTCTACATTAAAAAAAAAAAATATCCACATTCTTTAGGCTACTGAGAAGGAAGAAAGAAAACCAGAAGTTTGTGTCTATACAAATGCATTACTGGGTTATAGTTTGCTTGACTTTACAAGGAAAAAAGAGCAGCTTCATATGAATGAAAAAACCCAGAATTGATTATATAGTTTTCTTTATGGGGAATCAGGGATAGTATTCTGCAGTGGAGCTAATGTGGGTGCTAAGTGGTGAATCCTGAGCCAGACTTCTTGCTGAATGCTTGGGAAGGAAAACCAAATTCCTTCACTGAGGACAGAGGTCCCATACTTGCCCTTCCTATCACAGCTCTTGGGAAGAATAAAGTTTTATATTGCCCAAAGAGGCTCTTACTTGGACATATTGTTGATCATTCTGTCGCCTTCTCTCCTGAGCATAAGGAAGATAGTGAAGGAATGACACTGGGCTGTGCAGACAAACCCCAACAGCTCTGGAACAGCTGAGGTTTACCTTACATCAAATGGAGGTTTGCCATTGGGTTCTGGCCAATGTGAAACCCGACAAAGCATTAAAAGGCGATGTGAGCGCTCCCTGAGTCCTTCTTTAGCCAGTATCTCAGCTGTTCTGCCTTGAAAATGTAAAGCAATCGTGATCCTTACCATGAAGTGGAAAGAAATTTATGTATCTGAAATTATAATTCATCAAAGGCCAAAGTCTATCACATGCTAACATATTAGCATCCTAAAATACTTTAAAATATTTTTCAGCCTAAACAGATTAATTAGCAGACTACAAAATGAACTAGTGTTTGGGAGGATGTGTTGCAAGGACATGATTGGATTACCTTTAACAACTGGTTTTCCCTGTATGATTCATAACTTAATTTTTCAAATGTTTGTTAAAGGCAGAAACTAAAGCAGAGCTGGATGCAGCTGTAACCCCCTGGAAAATCCTCTTCTGTAAGAGGATCAAGCCAGAAGACTCTGCAAAATGAAGATCTGTAACACGAAACTTAATGTATAGTCATCGTCAAGTGAGGTAACGTAGAAACTGGAAAGCCTTGTCTTAAGAGTTAATGCCTTAATCCTGACATATAATTCACACTCTGAGAAAAAAAAATGTCAGAAACTGAAAATCCATGAAACAAGGTTATGGGGAGGGAGGGGAAAGAACAAAGTAAACATTGTGACTGACGATGTGCTGATACTTGTCGCGACTGGCAGAGAGCAACACACAATTCAATATGAAGTTTAGGTGAAGCCATTTATTAGGTGAAATCACACAGATTCTATACCTTTATCACTGCAAACGTGGCAAGCTAAAAACCTGCTAATTGGTTACACACACTCTTCACACCATATTGATTGGTTAGTAATTATAACAAGTTCTGATAAACCTATCTTACAGCTAAATATTGTTAGTTTACCTTTAATGCCTAAAACACCTGCTGTTTTGAACCTCTTGTTATGGTTGGTTCCTAACATGTTCCGTTACTCCCAAATACCTTCCCATAACTGCTTCTTGGTTTAGGGTAGCCTGTACTCCTATCAACAAGGCCGCTGTGTTTTGAGAATGTGATGATTAGGATCCTCTCAGCATGAGTAACTTCTCCTTTCTCATGGGAACAGAAGAATATTGTCAGGGCCTAAATCTTGGGAGAAGAGAGCTAGGCCACCGGCAGGCCTGCTGTCTTCCCCGACAGATACCAATTTGTGTTCACTCCCACAATAGGTACTCACTTTCTGGTTTGCCAAAACCAGACAGCAACCTTTATGTTAAAGTTATTCTAAGCTCTGATCTAGTATGTCTTTAACTAAATATTACTGAAGAGTATCTATGCCACACATTGCTACTAAAATTGGGGTATTTATCCTGTCCAGTGCCTGAGCTCAGAGCTAGTCACTTCTCAATGTTTTAGACTGCCAGAAAACAAAACTGATGGTAAAGGATGTGGTTGTGTGGTAAATACTGGAGAAATTCCCTTTTAACTAAACACAAAAAGAGTTTCCTGATTATTAATGATAAGCTTGTGCTCGGGGTCTAGCCAAATCAAAGCCAAGTGTTCTCAACCACAGAAACAACAAAAATTATGATGGCAAGATAATCATATGTGGTTTGGTAATGTGCATCCCACAGGCTCCCACAGCTCTTCCTAGCACTTAGCCAAGGCCAAGCTCATCTGCTGTCCCATGGCCAACCACTACAGCCCCAAACCCACCAATTTTCATAATTTTATAGTTAAAGAATTGAGGAGGAGATGGACAACTGTAACCTGAGGACACCCATTTTGGCAGGGCCCTCCTTTTATCTGCCCCCCGGCACAGATAAAGCAGCAGACAGACCCTACTAGAGACAAGCAAGTTACTTGCCCTACAAGGCTGCTAAAAAAACAAGGCCAGCTCACGGGGTCAAGAATTTGCTTGCCATTGTCCATTGTGGGTGTCCCCTTAGTCCCTGGCCTCATGTTCCCCATAGGATGCTTGAATCAGGTCACCAAGTTTTACAAGGCAAGAGAGTTTAGCAGTGTGCATGCACATTCTGCTGCATCTCCTGGTTTCAGGGCCAGCAAAGGGTCTTTAGCACAACTTAGCTCTTCATATATAGGTGCAAAAAAGTCCTGCAGTGCTCTGGTTATTCCTTCCTCCACAGCGAGAATGCATCCTGGCATGAGGGCTCATAATGCAGGTGTTCCCATGCCATAAAAAGTGTGCCAGTGCTGATGCTTGCACCATTTCAAAATTGCAAGGAGTCAGGAACCGTGGCGGCTGATGACAGCGGTGCCCGCTGGCACTGCTAACTGTACTACCCTTCAGAACAACCCCTCCCCCAAGAGACGGTAGAAATGGCAAATTGAAGTGTTAATTTGTTAAACTGCAATAGCACTGTCAAATTAGGCTGGCTTAACACTAAAAATAATTCCATTCATTAGCGCAGAGCCAAAACAAGTATCAACTGTAGAGCCAAAACAAGCATCATACCTTTTGATAGTAAAATTCTGTGTGCAGAAGAGTCTTACAAATCCAAGAGAAAAATACAGGGAAACAGGTAGGCAGCTCAGAGTATTCAGTTCATACAAACACAGCAAGTCCAACAAGGATGTCGCCTCTGAAGACACTTCAGAGAGTGAGCATATGCACCCGCTGAATACCCCTGAGGTTCACCAAAGAAGTGTCTTGAACCCTAGCTTCTCTGACTGCTACTCTGGTAGCATCAAAGGCTGTTCACTCATGACAAAACCAACAAGTACCAAGTAGTGAATTGCCTACCAACATATCAAGACAAAAAAAACCAACCACTGTCACAATTTTTTTTGTGGATTGAGGCCAAGCTGAGTCCGTTCCAAGCACCGGGGCCAAAATATCATCTACAATTAAAGCATTGCTGACAATGTTGTTGAGGCTACATGAGTCGGAGCAGATTACAGGTCACCCTACAGCTTGGAGGTATATTGGCACTGCAATGGTAGCAGTAATAAAAATGTGTTTGTGTCAGTAAAGTAAGCAAATATGACTCACAGCACACGGGCAGTAGACAGGCTGCATGAGAATTCACTTTTCTAAACATAACCACAATTTGAAGCGCCAAGGCATGGTGGCCTACAGAGCCTCCCCGCTGGACAGCTGCTGCAGAAATCTAACAGGACCTAATTGAAATTAATGATAGAAGAAAGCACCACTCATAAGCCTACCACAGTCGCTGCTTTGTAAAAGCAAAAAGTTCTTTTCTATCCCAGATATATTCAGGAAGACATTAGATAAAGTATCTATGCCACTCGATAAAATACCATTGTATAGGGGTAATTAAGAAGGGAGGGAAGTAAACACAGGCGCTGCAGATGTCCTACCAAAGTCTCACAATAGGGAATAAAGAGTCACAGGGAGAAAGAAACAACCAAGAAGTACAACTGGTACAGAGAGCATAGCCTTCACCATCTGGGAACTTACTCCCCTTGTCTGGGAATGATCTCAAAGCCCACGTTGAAAGATCAATGAACTGCGAAAGATGTCTCAGTCTGCCTGGGAATCTGAAGAATGAGTGGAATTTGGTTCTGCTTTGATTTCAGTTTACCCTGCCCACATTACAATTTTGTAACATACTGTCAGCCTAAAAATATTTGTTCTGTTGCCAGTGTCCTATCACTACAGAAAGGGAAACAGTCATATTTTGATTGTGATGGGTAAATGGCAAAAGCATATGAAAAAAGGTAGGGGTGCGGTGGCAGTAGGAGGTGGGGGGATTGCTGGGAGAAGAGTCATTCCCTAAATAACCCAGTAAGCCAATGCTTTAATACTCATTGTGGAGCGTGATCATGCTGCTAATGAAGCAATAAATCCTCCTTTGCATTGGTGCTTGAGGGAGGGGGGTCAGAAGGTGGAAGGAGCTCCCTTTCGTTTCTCATTACAAGCTGCAATGCAAAATGCTTTAATAAAGCTCAGTAATGTCCTGGAAGGAATATTCGGCTCATGCTTCTCCTCAGGAACCCTTGCCACAAAATGGCACGGCTCCTTGGCTCCTCTGGCTTTCCTCATAGGATCCCTGTCCTGTAGCAGGCACCAAGCCTGGCCTCGCCCTCCCCAGCCTCTCCGCCAGTCGCTGTCTGCTTTGGGACTTCAATACTTGACTTCCAGACCGGCAACGGGTCGATTTAAGCATAAGTGTCACTGATTAATGCCTAATCCTACCCCCCACATACATATACTAAAATGCCCTTATTCGAAACTGTAAAGGAGAGAAACAGTTACTTTCCCCAAAATTGAAACTGGCAATGAAAAATGAGCAAAGCCTCTCTCTAATTAACGCTAATCTGTCTGCCTTGTGTACGCACTAGTGAGGGAGCCACAGTACGCTGCAGATCAGAAGATAAAAGCACACTCAGGAGTTCAACTGCTTTAGAAGCACAACATCTGTTAGCCATGTTATTCTGCAGCTACCCAACAAGCAGAGCACTCTTCATAACGCTTAATAGCTTATGCATTATGTATGCAGCCGCTGATACAGAGGCGCTTGGGTTCAGGGTTTCATTCTGCACAAGTCTCAAATTGTAAAACTACGGGCAAACCTGGGGAGAGCCTCTCGCCCCTCTCCTTCCGTCAGAGCTCAGGGCCACATTCCCTTCCCAATTACGCTAATACGGCTCCACTCGCCATCAGCCCAGCCTAACACAGAACGGTATCTGCCTGACTCCATCCTTGATTCACTCAGTGTGTAGAATTAGAATAAAATTGCAGGAAAGCTCGTTAGAAGAGAACATTTTAAGTCACCTATTGTCGTAATATCTTTGATTGATTTATCCACTACATTATTTTTACAAATTAATAAAGGAAGGGCATGCATTAATGGAGTTTATAGGTTTTTCAATTACTGTTTTCCTATTATTCTTTCTATTATTCAATTCACCAGCTTCTTCATATAATTTATCTATAACTGCAATGCATTATAGTGCTTTGGAATTTATGAAGTATATACAAAGCATATAAATCCTATTAACTCATCCCATCATACTTATAATTGAGTCAATTAAAATGTTCTGTGTCTACAGTATATAAAGGGGAGGGAGAATAAAACTGAGATCAAGGGGTTAATAAATTCTTGATTATTTATATTTTCTTAAACTTCTCTGCCACAACAGAGCCAAGGCACAGCACAAATACGCTGCATTCTGTTCCTTACATCCTATAGCCCAGGATGCACCGTCCAAGGAACATAAGACTTGAGGGCTGCTTATTTTCATATTCATTTTATAGCCAAAGGGACAATTTTGTTCTTCCAATATGACTACTCGCATGACACAAGCCCATAGGATTTCAGTCAGAGATTCCTTTATAAAGTTAACAGTTTCTGGAAGAGTCCTTTTTTTAAGTATCCAACCTTTACCTTCCTTTTTTAAGTATCCATCCCTTTAGGGATTTCCAGCTATTTGTTCCAATTTTGTGACACAGCCTCACTGATAAAAATATACACCCAGGCAGGTTTTATTCTGTATATGGTCACTCATGTTAGGGACCTAGCTTAGGAACAATTCAACAGATAAACCTGAAGGACGTGAGTTCCCTGCCTAGTCAATGAAAAGAGGCAGGCAGGCAGGTAGCTCCAGCGTATTGAGTCAGAGCGTCTAAAGGAGATGCCTGAAAGAGCTAAAAACAGACTATGAGAATAAGTACCTACCCTGACTTCTGTTCTGAACTGCTCAAGATCCTCCTCCTACTGATAGCTGTTCCTTCCAACTATTGTCTTTGGCAATATACTTCATTTGCTAGACAGTTACTTTCTCTACGGCAGTACATACAACGCCGTAATAATTAAAACACATGTGAGCTTGCAATGTGATAGCAAGACAGATTTTCCAGAACTGAGATCATTCATAGAGGTCTTTTCTCACCTTTTGCCTTTTTGCTGCTATCTTTATTTTAGTGCTAACAGACACTGTAACTCAACACAGCATTTATGCAACAGAACCGTTAAGTGCCACTGAATTGAAATTTGTGCTACAAAGTCATTGAAGTGGTTTTGAAAATCATACCCTTGAACTCATGATACGATTGCAGCATTATCCTGGACACAGAATCCCTGTGCAACATCAATGTATTAATTCAGATTTGTAAGGTGCTTTGAAGATGCTCATACTACTGCATTGCACCCTGTAGATTTTCATTGGTGCTAACGTGGCGCAACTCTGTTTTCCCTCTCCCCCCTCCCAGCCTCAACCAGTCTATTGAGAGCAACAAGAAAGACCAGAAAATGTTTTTTTCCCATGCATTTGAGAAGACAAATTTTGATGTCCCAGCATGAATTATTCCACACCACACAAAAATGCTAATTAAGCCTTTATTCTATAACCTGACAGATGTTTCTGATGCACTGTTCATTCATTTCATACTGTACAAAAGCTAAAGTTTTAAACTTTTTGTATTATGACGAAATTAGCATTATTCATGAAGACAAGCCATCAAAAGTCTACTTGAAGCGCCGTCCTATTCCTCAGAGGGAGATATATCGAAAGACATAGCTGTAGATTGCCCTCCCTTGCGCATTAGGTAGACAGGCCGCATCCACACACGCACACAGGGAGTCCACAGGCCCCCATTCGTCTCGACACACACCTTCACCTGTCTTTCTTACTAGGACCATCTTCAACTGCACATAAATTTCAATTCTGGTGGCTTACATTTCATTTATGTACCCCACCCACACCACCTAATGGTATTCCTACAGGGATACACCCAGGGATGTGCGCCCTGATGCTTCCCCCCCTAGGAAGCCATCATAGGCTCCCACCCCATACTTCACTGCGGATGTCACTGCAAACTCATCTTCATCCCTGTTCTTTTTGTCCAATTCTCTACACATCTACACAATTTTCCTCTGTATTTTTGACTCCTCTTACATGTCCCTATTCCCTTTCCTCTTCTGTTCCCCTAAAAAAGCACATTAATACTCCAACCTACTGAGTCTCCTGCCCTTGTCACCAAACCAACATCTGAGAAAACACTTGTCCTTTTCTCTTTGCTCTCTGGAGTAACTGTCAGGAAAAGAAAGATTTCTTTAAAAATACAGATTCAGCAACTACACACTGTTACTTGGAAGGAAGGTTGTCCCTGGGGTAGTGATTATACATATAAAGACAACAATAAGACTGAAGGCTGCAAAGCTGTGTAGCGATGGTAGAAATCTTAAAGTCCGACTTTACAATTCTCCAGAGCTTTAACACATACCATCAAAGAGCCTGTTTTACACGTATGTAAGTGTTGTGAAAACAATTCATCTGCCTGTTTGTCACAAATCACACTGCAACATGTCTCAAGAAATGCATTAGTAAGAGGATAAACAGAAACAAATATGCATGAAATAAATGCACGGAATTAACAGCTCTAATAAAGGATCGACCTATTTTGCTCCTATCCACAAATTTTAAAAATTTTATTTATTAAGAATATATACCAGCTTTATTATCTGATACTATACAGCTGAAGATCAAAGGGATGTGCTCTATTATTTATCAAAGAAAAGCTAAGTAGTCACCTGATCATAGCTTTGTGTACTTACATAGCAAATGAGTAGTTACTTCCGGAGGTTGATGAAGATTTCTAAAAGCAAAATTTAACAAAGCAAAAATGGCCTATGCCAAATTCAGGGCCATACAGTAAAGAGAGAGTTAGGTAAACAAAACCTGGAAGCATGGCACAGATAAATTATCTACAAGTTTATTCAGAATCATGATGGAACATTAGACAAAGGATGCACCCAGAAATGGGAAGACATGAGGACTTCCCTATTGGGATCTGCAAAATCTAAGCCTGACGTCCCTTCCTTCAGCCAAGTTGAATTCAAAAACCAGATTTATGTACAGGATCGTTGTTCATGGGAAGAGATACACGCTGCAAAGGGGCAGGCCAAAAAATCCATATGCTGAAATACTTCTGAACAAGCAATTGAGCAACACTAACAAGAAGGATGTAATACTGACACTGTCCTTCCTGTGAACATGTAAGAACTGGGAGAGCCAGAGACAGGTTTCCTTGCTGAGATGGATGGACGGCAGAGGAAGCGGCACCTTTCCTCTCACTGAAACCCAAGTACCGCGGTGTTCAGGATTTGTAACAACAGAGAACAAGGAAAGCAGGGATGAATTTTCAAATACCAAATGCACAGTGACCCTTTTTAACAAGAGCCTTGGAGTTAGGGCAGCCTTCTCAAGTGCAGGACAGTGGGGTTTGAATGACCCCAGCCAGAGAGAGGAATTGACTTCAGCTTTCCTACTGAAAAAACAACATGGATGGAAACATGTATGGAAAACAGCTCCCTTTCTTTCTCGAGTGAGTAAGAAGGCAAACAGCCATACATCTGCCTCCTAATAGAGAAGAACGGACAGAACTGTAGCACGTTGAAGTTGAAGGGTCAAAACACTTTTTAAATTCAAACACCTTGAGGCTAAAGTAGTGACAGTTGAAGGATTCTTTACTTCATTATTTTGTGGGATATATGAGAGACAGTGGGATTCATCTAATCTATATTTTGATGCCCATCATAATGACCTAGTCACACTTGATTCCCTTTTTAGACTACGGACCTTTCTAGCCTAGGTGTCTTTAGAACGTGGCTGATTTAAAGTGCTCCGTCTTAGAGGGGAGAATCACGTCCTCCCTCTTGACAGAAGACTGGGTCTAAATGGCCAGTAAGAAGTAGGTATCTGCTGTATGCACACTATGTGCCATCACAGGCTGGATCTGTTTTGTTTTATGTGACTACATCCTGTGGAGATAGCCCTAAAGATCACAGTGACTTCTTCTGTCCTTAAAAATCTATTACTCTTCTAATTAGAGCTAATTAAAATGCCTTTTTTTTTTTTCCTAGACATCCTTCATCATTAAAACACTGACATTTTTAAAATGAGCCCTCCTAATAACAAGAGACCATTAATGTATCAGTATACTTTTCTAATAGTGAGACCACAGGCTTGTCCAATTGCATATTGTAATACCATTAGACAATGAAGTGCAAAGCTACCACAGGAATAGGCTATATGTAATGGCACACTCTGGTTAGCACAAGGAACTCAATGCAAACAGAAACCAACCAATTAAAGTAATTCTTCCAGGTAGTGGAGACCAGGGGAACACATTGTGTTGGGAAATACTCTGCTGTAGTTCGTGGATTGACTTTAAGTGCACATGCAATAATTTTGTATCAAATATTTGGGATAAGGTTGATGCAGAAGCTGGAGAACAACGGGAAGAAGGCAGGGGGCTGCATAAGTAGGACATCTCACCTCTCAAGCTTTCGGCTCTCTATAGCTCTTACGAAAAGCTTGCACTGGCAGAAGACAGCAGGAGATGTGCCATTTAAACACAGGTAGGCCATTAATATATTGTTTAGAGTAATTGAAATGCGTTGCATAGGATTAGGTACCTGCCAATCATCCCAATTAAGCAGGCGTATCATTGATCAGGACAGCAATTAAGAGGATTCTAGGGTATCAGCAATTTATTCTTAACAGTCTCAAAACTAATTGCTTTCAAGCCCAGAACCAGGTTCAACATGCTTTACAAAAGAGAAAAGAGAGTTATTAGAACATTTCTTGTCCCTTTCCCATGAACTACCCATGGGCTAAGATAGATTAGTAGCATTTACAATATTCTGGAGCTTTAACATGTGCCTGCCATTAATGACAGGAAATTACAAGATAAAAGGGAGTGACACTTGGTATTTTTTTTAATCTGGATTTGCAATGTCCCTGTAAGTCAATAAGCAATTCAAATTCCAAAGCCAGTGCAAAGGCAAAGGCTCCACAAGACAGCCAGTGCTTTGGGACTGAGGAAGTGCAGGCCTGAAAACCACCGAACTCCTGGTACCCATCTGAATACATCCAGTTTAAAACCAGTGGGACTCCCCACACTTAGATGTTCTGGTTGGTGTCCTTGGGCTCAGCACCCACTAATGTCCAGGTCTAACCTCTGAGAAGGTTGATGAGTCTGGTTCTTGACTTCCTGTGTTAGAGGCATGGTGGGATGCCCAGTGGAGGTCCTGGGCAAGACTCCACGGCCTCAATTATGCTCAGGAAAAGCTTCTGTACAGGCAGGTGAGACCGAAAGGGCAAGGCATCACACTCCAGGTAACTCAGGGGCTCTCAGGAGCTGAGCTGTCACAAGGATGGGTTGGACACAAAAAACTGGATAATTAGATGGGAAAACTGAGCAGTGCTGGTCCGTAGGAACACTGAGGAGTCAGGTTTGGTCATAAACTCAGCCTCAGGACAAATCAGAAACCTAACGAACCTCGTTAAAGTTACCACGAGAAACCTTGTGTGTGCTGCAGTACATTGTTCTATGTTTGGGGGGGGGGGAGGGTGTGATGTCTCCTTTTCTGTCATATTTTTGTTCATATAGTTTTTATTCACATAGGTTTTATTACGTGGACAAGTAAGGAAATAAACAATAGATATCTTAATTGGAATATTTCATTTTTTTCTTTTTTTATTAACAGCAAAACCACTATTACCTGAGTAAAGAAATTAAAAATAAACCCCAACATATAACACCTCCAAATCAGTGGTCACTGATGGGATCTGAATGCTTATGGAAAGCAGAGTGCATTAATGTTATTTTAAAGCCTGCTTCAAATCTTTGCATAGGGTTTTACCTTTCTGAAAAATCAAATATTTGGCACTACAGAAATACAATCCCTATTCTAAAACATTTATTATGCAGAGAGATTAATGTTTGCTGTTAATTATAGGATACATTAATTACTTCTACATAAATATGCTGTATTACAAACTAGTCTTCACATAAGTTGCATTTTACTTTAAATGCATTGTTTTCCTCTACAGGATCTGCAGCTCCCAAAGGGAGATGGCAAAAGTGATGCAGACAGACATTCAGCACACTGGAGACAGTAAGAAGAGGAGGGAGCTTTCTCCTTCTCGGTCCTTGGAAAACACCAGGTGTCTGGCCAGTTCGGTCTAAAACCTCCAAGCCCTTATGCAGAAAGTAAGAACTTGCCAGAGCAAACAGCCCACCAAGCCTGTATTCTGGCTTCATCTCCTTAACAACACCTAAACATCTCCTTTCTCTCTCCTACCTGCATGTAACCTCCCTAGACCTCTAGACTAGGGAATTGCTAATAGCCCTCCCTGTTTTAGAGATGTGCGGCCCAGAATGACTCACTCACCTGAGATCACACAAAGAGTCCGGACAGATCCCTGAATGGGCTTTGGAAGTCCAGAGCTCCAAGACTCTACTCCCTTAACTGCTGAACGTATGAACCAGGAGTGGTTTTAAGCAGCATTTCTTTTGCTTTAATGAGCCTGGGATCTTCCCTCATGGTTCTGCTCCAGGCGCTGCTTTGCAGCCTTGGACATACTGCAACAGCTCTCCCCCAATAATACTTCCTGCAAAACTAATGTTGCCATCCTTTTAAAGGGCTTTGCTATCCTGGCCTGACAGATGCAGTTCCTATTTATCCATTAAATGCTACTTGGCATAGTGGGCCCTTGCACCCGGAGCCAAGAAGAACACCCTATTAACCTGAGACTAGCCTAAACAATAATAATGGCAATTAAATTTTAAATTGGCTTTTGCAGAGGTCAGTGGGGCTGCTGTGGGTAACAGGGGACAGAAAGTGCAAAACTAGCAATTAAAATACGCTCAGTCTCTCCTAATAAAATGTACGGTGTATATGTATACCGTATATATACATACTGATGTTCTAGCCAATGCAAATATCTTTTGTAAATGCATATTTGGCAACTCAGCAGGTAAACAAATGGGTCAGTGACTTAAGAAAAATTGTTTCTTTGCTCTGTCATTTCAGGAGGGTAATGCGTGCAACAGCCTGCATTTTAAGTAAACCAGACTCTTTCTACTTGCAACAGAGGAACTGTTGATTTACACAGCTTCACGGCCAAGCATTTGCTTAGAAAAAGAAAGCAGAGCCCCAGTCCCCAAACCAGCTTTTTCCTATTAATTTCACTTTGCTTGCTCTATGCGTAATGCAGCCATTTGAAATACTTCCATCTTGTTTGCAACTTGAATCACGTCTCTATTTTTAGAGGACTTGGAGCTGCGCTATGACTTTACCAAATGGAAAATGTAATCATGTCCGTGTTATGTATAACAAAGTGTGTGTTTGCCCTGAGCCAGATGAACTGCATCATTGGGATTTTGGACGGAGTCACATTCTGGGGATAGTAACAACCCTAGGAACTAGCCCTGCCAGCAACTTTGCTTTCCTAACTTGCATTAGCTGGAGGTTTGTGACAGTTCCCCAGAGAACGGCGCCGAGGCAGCACAGCAGGAAGACAGTGTCAGAAGAATGCATGAAACCAAATTACTCAATTTGTCCATATCGCCAATCAGGATCTGGTCTATTCAATGGGAAAGGATGCAGTCAACTTGGGGAAAAAAAAACCCCAATGCATTTCTTTAGGAAGAGCATGTACACGCTACGGTTGTAACCAACTCTCAGCTTAACTAGCGCTGGCAGAGATTCAGGAGGGTGAAACACTCCTCCCAAACTCCACAGGGGCTGATTTATGCACATCATGAATTTCCCTCCCAGAGGGTCACATTTACTACTTCTGCCCTGCTCCGGAGGCAATTCCAATCTAGCTTCCAGGCTCTGCATTTAAAAGGAGCAAGAACAGTGAAGCTGACAGAGAAACTGGAGAAACATATGGCAGTTTTGTGCGTACGGAAAGGAGAGGTGTGACTGGGAGCATGCTGCGTGTTGTTGCTATTGGAGCCCCTCAGAAGACCTATATGCACGCAGTAGGTAACAGGAAACCTAAGCTGCTTGTT
Source organism: Zapornia atra (assembly GCA_013400835.1). Taxonomy (NCBI): domain Eukaryota; kingdom Metazoa; phylum Chordata; class Aves; order Gruiformes; family Rallidae; genus Zapornia; species Zapornia atra. The sequence goes on along the minus strand of VZTU01032083.1, from coordinate 95,566 downwards.
CATATGCTGGTTTTGAAAGATTCCTAAATTAACACTTACTAGATGTATTATTCAAAGCATTCTAGATCAAGAAATAGCCGTCCTTTGCAAAGACTTGAAACGTTCGAATATACAGTGTGCCTATACTGATGACAATAGGGAGGCGGAACACAAAAATACCTGCGTGTATCTAATGTGGGTTTCCTCTTGCAGCAGCTTTGTACTGGTGTAATTCCATCGATCCCTGAGAAATTGCTACAGAGTCAATGGAAGAGAATCCTGAGAGAGAAGAACCAGACAGCGAATGTCACTGCCTTGAGACTGGTACATGATATTTTAACATGCCATAATAAATGCCCACAGAAGCCACAAAATCCCTTTCAAAAAGAATTCTGAATCATCCACATGTGGGACAATTGTTCCTCAGCAGAGTGGTCTTCCCTCAGTGGAGGAACTGTCAGCATGCAATTATAGATCTCTGAAAATCATTAAATCTCCATGTTTACTGGAAATGCATTAGTGAGAAAACACCATTCTATTTCTCCAAATGCCTTTTGAACATAATAGCTTTTTTTTTTTTTCTGAAAATTAAATTCCCAAATCTGCTAAGAAATTACCACAAAATGTCACATTTCTGTAATTAATAATTCAAGTCTTTTCCCTACCCAAACCCATAAAGAAATCAAAAATACAATTGAAATGTTGTTTGCCTGGCAATATGTATTCTACTTCACAGCAGCAGTTGTCACAAAAATACTTTTGGTGTTAAGAAAGACATTCCAGGCTTGGTTTATAAACAAATTTTTTGCTGGCACAATTGACATAAATCAGGCTAACTACATGATTTACATCAATTGCATTAGATCAAATTAACTGCTATAATCGAGCAAACCCATTCAGTTCTCCTAAATATTGCTAAATGAAGAAAAGCAATTCACATCAGGCAGTTTGTAAGCACTTCCCAGTTGTCTGAAAAGTTATGCTCCCGCTTTTAGAAATGCTGCAAAAATATTTGGCATAACATCACTCCACCATACGGCAACTTTGCTCCATATCAATTATAATCTTTCCTTAGCACTTTGCTCTTCAGCAATTCTGATTCTCAGCAATTTAACTTTGCTTCTGCATCCATGTATTGGGAATAAAGGAACAGAAGGAGCAGGGTGAGCCTCAGACCCAGCCATTTTCCCACTTTCTAAATAAAAACCTGTGCCAACCAGCACAGCTGTGGCAGTGAAAAGATAGAAGTAATTTGCACAGGTAAAGGACAATAACAAATGCTAGGGATCAGGGATCCATCAAAAACATAAGCATCAAAACAACTTTCTATGGAAAAGTAGACCCACAGAGATACAAAGTTATCTGCACCTTCCTGTGCTCTGTAGATTTGGATGGGTATCTGATGGTGTGTAGTTGGCCCTCCCAACTCCAAACGTTCATCAGCTCAGAGACAGAGATGTTGTAAAAAGCTGCCTGCAAATGAAAGCCTCTCTCTCTTTGGAGACCACATCGATCCACTTCTGAAGTTCCTGGCATAATTTTGTTCAATCTCACAAAGCGCCATCACTAGGCAACCACTTTTTGGTGGGCTCCAACTTATTGCTTAAGACAAGTTTCTCTCTGCTGTATCCATCGTCTACCCCTCCTTCCCTCGGGGTGTGGAAATCTGTCAACATTTCTTAAGACAGAGGCAAACAGTTTTATTTCTACTTGACCCTGTGGCAAAATTGTATTGCTTTCCTTCACTGCCTTTAAATTCCCTCTCAGCATCCATTTGCTTCGTATCGAAACCGAATTGGCAGTTGCCAGGAGTCTCGCCCATTCAAATGGATTTCCATTCTAGACCAGATTTTCTTTTAAAGAGTATTTAACCTGCATTTTAAAGGCACCTAAAGCCTTTGATACCTGTGCTATGTACAACAACCCCAGCAACAGAAAACGCTGCGGCAAGAGAGCGAGTCCTTCAGAAAGGTGTGCGTGCCCTGCAGAGCTGTGAAGCCGTCTGTCCCCCATCGCTCTCCAGCACCCCGTGGGAGTGAGCTCTGGGACTGCAGCACGCGCCAGGTCTCCTCTGGGGGATGGCAGGTGGGCCAGAGGAGCACAGAGGTCACTCAGTCTCATAGTTCACACAAGCAAGGCCAAAGTCATGTGTCCCTTGTGTTGCAGACCCCAGACATAGCAAAGGGGATGGGGAAGAGGGACACGTGTGTTACTGTTCAAAGTGAGATGCGGGACATTTCAAAGAGATTCCCTCCTCAGTCTCCTCCTTTCCTCTGCACTTTAATATTTCTTTTCACCAATTTGCCCTGGCCCATCTCATCCCACTTCTGACACCCTCACCAGCAGAAAAAAATGTTTTAGAAACGTATTTCATCTCCCCAGGACTGCTGTCAGAATTGTTGGAACTTTTTTGACTTCTGAAGAGCAGCATGTGCTGTTGATTCTTGTTAAGACTATGCTTACATTTTATAGACAGAACAAGACAATAGGAAACATGTTACTATCCTATATAATTAGCATGTGGCAATTCAGCTCCTTGGGTTAGGAACGTTCCTCAAAGAAGCTAATGCACCTACTTCACCCTTTGCATAAAAAAAATTAAGACTTTGTAGAAAAGATTCTTATGAAGTGAAATTTTTCTGTATGGAGGAATTTTCTCCATGTAGGGAAATTATCTTCATAAATCTACTCCTTATAATTTTCCTGTGTATAATTAAAGCATCGTCTTTGGGGCATACGTCGACTTCATGTTTGGACAGAGCAGTGGTTTCCATTTTGCAAAAAAAAGAGGATTATTTTGGGAAAGTCTTCTCCTCCTGTTTGAATGATCCAGTTTTGCCCATCATCAGTGAAGGCAGATAGAAAACGCTGTTTAAGGCTAAACATCTTTCTCCCTCTCTCTCTGTATGCATGTAATCAAATTAATCCTTGAATGACTCCTCTGACGTCAATTTTGCATGATTCATGGCAAGACAACAAAAGAAGAAATAATTCTTTGTTTGTAATCCAGAAACATGAGAAACCTGATTGTAATAAATGTACTGCCTTATGCTGAACACGCCTGTATTCCCCTTTTGCAAAGCATATGCTTTTGGAGCCTCAGAGTTTACAAAGAGGATATAAACCTCACAGAGGAAATCGCTAAGGCCGGAATACACCCAGTATAACCAGAAATCCCATACCAGTTGAGTAGAAATCCCTTGTCAGTTGAGTGGGAAGTTAAAGCCTTGGTTGGTCAGTGCCAAGGTATTAATCCTGCAGATTTTCAAGCTGCCTGTTAAAATTATTTAAAACAGCTATCAGGAGGATTCTTTGTGGAGAGAGAACATGTAATACTGCATCAAGGCCAGCAAAGAGGTAGTGCTGACAGTCTTACAGTGTTCCCAAAACATCTTGTCTATGGCTTGTGATTTATCGTTTGCGTAGCAATACCACATAGAAGCTCTAATTAATGATCAGGACTCCACTGTATCAGGCATTAAATGGATACAGATGAAATATTATTTCTTTACTAAACAATTTGATGAAAGAATCCAAAGCAGATGGACCTAAGGGAAGAATAAGTGGTTTAGAAATCTATCTATACCCAAATTTACATTCTTCAAAGCATAAATTGTCATTCTTCCATTCACTTTACTCTATTGTGAATGCTTAAGTTCCTACAGTTCAGAAATCATCTGATACATCTTTTTGTTTCACACAACTCATAAGGACTTTCATAGACCTAATTATGCTCCCCCCAAAACCCTTCACAAATTCAAGGTATAATTGGTTAAACTCTTGGTTTAGGCAAGTCTGATTGTTATCAGAGCAACATCACTTGTATTACGAGATACTTGGTATGATATTAGAGGTCATGTGGACAGCAATAATTCTAAACAAGAACATTCTGCAAATCTGTCAGAGCATTAGGAAGCCAAAAACCATATCAAATGAAGCAGGACAGACGGTTTTACAATGCAAACTCATTGGTAGAAGGAATGAATAGGAAAAATGAGTCGTGGTTGTAAAGCAAGCACAGTATATTATTAGCATATGGGGTTAACAGCTATGGTTAACCATTACGCCAGAGGAAATTGTTCCAATGCCAGAATACTTACAATCAGCATTCAAATGTGCTGTGGTCAAGGCACGGCTTATCAGTAAGTCTCAATCAAACAATCTCATTTGAATTAGTTAAGACAGTGCTGCTGATACCTAATGTTTACAGAAGATGGATAAATATTAAACTACCAAAATAAAGGTCAGTTTTAGGGAAGTTTTCAAACTAGTAACAGAATGATCTTCCCTTTCTTTTTGCCTTTTTTCAACAGTGGCTCAATGGAAGTTCAGCATGTTTAAGAAAACAGTGTCAGCAAACAGAATCAGGACCTAAGTGGATTAAAAAAATAGCAGAAACTAGGTAGGAGACAGGATGGACTGAAGCAATTAAGAAATAAACCTCTGTCACTCCTTGGAGCTCTAGGTCAACATGGAAGACCATGCACCTAGGCCACCAGAACTGCAAGTCTGTATTTGTTAGAGAAGCGAGAAACCTCTTGTGCACAGCGGCAACAACTCTGAATGTCCCTTCTTACCTAAGGAAGAGATGGCCTCAGGCAGAGCAAGAACCTTGCAATGAAAAATCCCAGTGTCCATCAGACTTTGTGGGTAGGACCTGAAGGTGCTAGGCAATGTATTAGTGCACACAGGGTGGATCACTTCTGCCCCAGGGGGATTTAATCCGAAGTACGTCGCCAGCTTTTGATTAGCAGCAACTGGAGCTGGTTTATTATTTCAGTCAGGAAAGCTCCCCGGGTTTTATCTTCCATTGCGGAAAACTAAAGCGCAGCAGCAGCAAATAAACCCTGTACCAATCCAATTTGGAAATCACAAGTTCAGCAAAAATGAAGAGACACAACAAATCATTGGAGTTACCAGGTTTGAAAAGACCTTTATAGGGAGACAAGGTGAACTAGAGCTGTAAATAAATGTTTTAAACCAAATGAGTATTCTAAGAAAGTGGTAAAGCAGAAGGTAAAACAAAGCTTTAGAATGTCATTTAACCATGGGAATTCAAATGGGGGGAACAAGGCTGCTCCAGCTTCCCAGGGAAAATGTGGGAGATCAAGAATCCGAGAGCTGTTCTAGCAGCAGGTTGACCCTGGCCACACAGAAACCCTTCGTACAGTCATGCCTATGGGGACACCAGGAGGCACTGAAACCTGCTCCCATAGATCCACAGGGATGCCAACCCACAGGAGGACCAGGACATGCAAATAAGCTTCCTAAAACATGTCAAGTGCTTGTAGTGGAAAGGAGAAATCTGTAAGAAAGGTTGTGCACTGTCTCCACAGCAAGAACATTGGTGTGAGAAGTTTGATGACAAAGGCCATGTCTCTGTTTTCCCAACCCAGAGACTCATGTAAAACAGGCCAACACTGCAGAGCAATCACTTCTTCCTTCCCCTCTCATCTAGAAATTGTCCCAAAACATATACTGTTCTGGTGATACCAGCAAAGGTGACTGAACTTACGAGCTTCTGGCTCAAGATCAAGCTATTGAAAAACTTCTCAGACCTTCAGAGCTCCTTCCAAGACCGCCCTAATTACCTCTGCTGCAAACAGTGAGTCACCAAAGAACTGCCTAAAGAACTCAGCTTTTGCAGTTAGCGAGCCTTCCCTTTTCTCCCCACTCATCTGTGCTGGCAGGTTGATTTTCTCCTCAATCTGGACCAAAAAAAAAAAAAAAAAAAAGCCAAACAAACAAAAAAAACCCCCATCAATTTATTTTTTTGAATACTAACAAAACCCAAAGGGAGAATCAGGCAAGAAGAAAATTGCAGGCTTTTCAATCTCCTATTGTAGGGAAGTATGCTGGAAAGACATTCATAAAACGAAATGAATGTAAAGAGTACATCCAAGAGTGCAGATTAGTGAGGAACTCATGTGCTAGGATTTGCATAATTCCAGCTGGTTGGTGGAACATTTCATATTAACAATAATGCTAAAAATAACGTATTTTGAATATACTTGAATAGGCTATGCTTAAGCACTGCTGTTTTCTTCACAGTCGATGGGTGCTCTACAAGAATCAAAGGCAAATGCAGGGCAGAAAAATTCATCCTCAAGTGAGGTGTTGCAGACAGCATTGCAAACAGCTATAGCTATTGCAGTGAAAAATGCCAACGTATATAACCAAACAAGACAAAATTCCTCCACCTACTCATCAATAACGCTTTAGAGACTGCAAGAATGTACACATTAAGTTCTTCTTCAGCCAAGAACTTAGACCCAGATAGTGGGTCTAAATTAAGCATTGCAAGGCTGAGAGACTCCTGAAACTACATTGTCTTAAAAACTCACATGGTTTCAAGGGTCTTTAGTTTAGTGCCCCTAAGCTCTGGGCTGCTAAAATGACACTCTATCTTTTATGCTTTTAGTTTGCTCTCTGTCAAAGGCTCCTCTACCTCTAGCTCGTAATTTTATTTTGTGTTGTTTGATTTGGTGTTTTTCTTAAAGCCCAGCTCCTTCAATGATATGTTTATGTAAGGAGTTCATTTTTTACTTTAAAATAAAAATCCAGATGCTCTTAGCCTTCATCACTGAAAAGAGGAGTTTTGAAAACATCACTAAACTCAAGATAAAAAGATCAAAAACCTAAAGGCAAATAAAAAGAATGCACATTTTGTTTTAAAGCGCACACGCACCCCATCCCCCCTTTTTTCAACCATTACCATGGTGTTTTTGAAGTATAACATGATTTATAAAGGTTGGGACTGGATAAGAAAATGCCTTTTCCTGCAAGCATGAAGGTACCTGCTTAACCATACGTATCCATATGCCCGACAAGTTAACAGAGTTATTCACATGGTTAAGTGTGAACACACATGAATATTCACAATACGTGACAAACTATTAGAGGGCAAAGCCCGTTTCACTGACTCAGGCTGGACAGAAAATGTTGTTCATTTTTGTATCTGATGTAACCATGTTTCAGCCAACAGACCATCCAAACCCCAGCTTGGAAGTGTTGCGCATAAACATGCTGTATGAAGGAAAAAAATAGAACATCCACCTGGGTCTGTAGTTACCTGATGCCTAAAATAATAAATGAAATGGGGGCAGTGGCCTGTGAATAGAAAATGCCCATTATGTAAAGCTAAACTTTGGGTGATAAGGTGGCGAAAAGGAAATGCTTGAAGTGAAAATCTCTTGAAAGACTGTGTCAGCAGCCTCCATGAAACTCAGAAAGACCCAGTTTGTAAGTCTAACTTAGGAATGAACAGTAGATATGTGATCGACTCATTCATACCTCAGCTTTAATTTTTCAGTATGTCAGTATCTTGATTTTCAGTCCCGGGGCACCTACAGCTCCACTGAAGTAGCAGGAGATGTGAGAATTCAGCCTCTTTGAAAATGCAGCTAAAGGCACTTGGAGTTATGAACAAAACGCAGGCTCAGTTGCATGCCTATTACTGTATGATCATTATGACTACTCACAAATTAGGCACACAGTCACACACATGGTCTTAGTCACATGGGGGAGAGTTTCAAAGACACATCATGGGATGATAGGAATCCAACTCCCCATAAAAGCACATACCTTTGAAAAGCTCACCCTGGGCTTTGAACAGCTTTTCACAATGGCTCTCCTCTAGGATTTGGTGGTAATAGAAATCAGTCCTTATATATCACTGGATAGCATCTCAAGATTATTGAAAAAATACTCAGCTTTTTGCAAGAGGAGGGAAACCTCACATTGCTCTTGGGAAATGTATGTTGCAACAAGTCAGAACAATGCAGGGCAAAGCTCATGTGAGAGTGAAAAATAAATATAACTGCTTCACTGCCACATGAGGGACATCTCATTTTACTCTCCTAGAAAATCCCTTGTTTGTTTACAGTGAATTCATGCCAGGGGAGGGGGCAAAAAATAAATTACCTTCCTCTTAAGTTCATTCAGAAAACTAACAGTTTTGAACCATCTGTTGCATGCTTTTGTTCCATTTATGTCTAAAATTAATATAATCTAGTTTATTGGGTTTTCATACTCTTCAACTTTGGCTTTTTTAGACCAGACACAACATTTAACTATAGGGCACCTAACTGGGAGACGAAGGGAGAAGGCATGCACCTTGATTAATCTCAGTCAAGGGTCTCCATCCCACTTAGGATGCAGTGTCTAATCACACAGTTAGCTTTAAAATCCTTCAAATGTATTTAACATGTTTCCTTAGTTGAATCTGTTATGCCTTGATGGCATCACTCTATACCATAAGGGTATGGCAAAGAAATATACAATATGAATGATAGCATTAATAAGTAATCATTATAAGCTGCAATCAGGTCTTCACATGTTCTTTTGATCTTTACTGGGTAAAATGCATTTAGGCAACAGGTAAAACAAAGTTCCTTAGGGTATACCATCTTCTGAGATGTTCTGAAGGAATGGAAAATAGCGTTCCATAAGGTAAAGCTGTGACTTCATCTGCAGTCTGAGCTCTGGTGAAGTCACCAGGAATTGTGACACTGGTTGGAGGATTCTGCCCTCTCCAGATACTGTTATCTACATTTTATTCTGAAGACAGTAAATAACACACAGCTAAGCAGATCATTCTGAAAGAGGAAGATGAGATCAGGACAAAAAGCCTTACAGCCCCCGTAGGAAACACAGTGATACCACCCAGAGTTTGTGCAGTATCTTCGCAGGAGTAACATATATCACCTGTCCCAGAAATCTGTTTATCAGCCCACACTCAGCTTTATGAGCCTCTTTCTTCCTCCACTGCTCAGCTAAGGACAACTTTGGCCTCTTACTAGAAAAATTATTGTTAAGGATAGGTGGATTTTTCAAATCACTTTCAAGATGATTTACAGGAAGACTGACCTCTGAGACACAATTATGAAACTGAGAGCTGGACATCTGAATATTTTGTCTCCCAAGTATCTTCTCCCAGTACATGAGTGCTTGATGCAATAGGTTTTGGTAAAAAAAAAAAAAAAAAAGAAAAAAAAAAAAAAAA
>VZTU01032083.1:30742-80623 GCA_013400835.1 Zapornia atra | reverse complement strand
GGAGGAAGGCAGGGAGGGAGGGAGGAAGGGAGGAAGGCAGGAAGGGAGGAAGGCAGGAAGGCAGGAAGGAAGGAAGGAAGGCCAAGAGAGAAAGCATAATGGGTTTACATCATCACCCTTCATTAATCTTGATCATATCTTCAACAAGTTCTAGAAAAATCACAATTTCACTCCAGGACAGGGATGTTCATTACTGAAGTTCAAACTGTATGAAAAATTACTGTGAGAAAATCACTCACAATTGATTTATGACTAAATTGAGGGAAGTGGAAGTGCCATGGCCTTCAAAATATCTTCCACTCTTGCATCCACACTAAAAGCTTTGCACAAAGCTGCTCCTATCATTTGAGTACCCAAACACAAGGCATTAACCCAGCACATACCATTAATCATTCCAGCCACCTAGAAAGGAAAGCTGCAAGAAAATGGAGAAAGGGGAAAAAACCTAATAATTTTTAATTGACCTCTATCTGGAAAAACAAACAATTGTAAACTAAACCCTTCTCTCTCTGCAAGCCCAAGAGAGTCTTTAACAATATTTATATTTTTTTAAATCTAATCAATTTATTAATGCTTCTTTAAGAAAAAAAAGAGAAAAATCTTTCTGTCAGAGGGAACACTCAGGCTTCAGAATTTTCATTCACCTTGCTTAGAAAAAACTCTGATTTCTTGAGACTGTTAAGAACAAGCTAAACAGAGGGAAGTCTCTGTACGACAGCTCTTAGTTCTGAGATCAGCTGTTCAGCATCTTCATATACTTCAAATCAACACAAGAGCACATGGATGTTTAGATTAATATCTGTGTTCCAAGAAGTGCAAAAATATCTAAGGCCATGCATTAGCTTCTATGCTCTCCAGCGAGTTTATCATCAACAGACACATTACATTAGAGCTGCATCACGCCTCTAGGAAAAATTTTTTAAATTTTTTTTGTGGCACAAGGAGTGTGTGGACCCAGAGCAGCAGCAGAACACTTGGGAAAGGGAAAGCACGGGAAAAAATGACAACTCTGCTTCAAGGAACAATCGCTTGAAGCAGCAGCCATCCTTCTGACACCGTGAAGGAAACGAGGACCCACTGGAGAAAGTCATCTCTGTACAACCATGAAAGAAGGTCATAAAAGCCACTGGATAAAAACCAGCAAAACAAACCTGTGTTATTCTTATTTGCATCCCACTGAGAGAGCCCCTATCGCCTTTCTCTATAAGTTCATTTGTGCGTGCACACAGGCACCCATACACACACATCTGTATCATACACACCTGAGTAAGCAGCTTTAGGCCAGCTAATCAAGCAATTAGTTTTTTTTCCAAAGCACACAAGCCAGAATCAGGAGATACTACATTTTAGAAAAGATATTTTAAAGTTGTATGGTAGCTGAATAACACAGTAACAGCACAAGCACTAGACTTCTCTATCAAAGGCTGGGTGTTTTTTTGTAACTGAGCACAGTACACTGAATTATTAACTCCCCTTATAGAATGTAAACAGGATTTCAGAAGAGGGATGAATCAGGAAACATTCAAGTAACAGTCTGAAAACCAGAGCATAAAGTAACTAAGTAACAGCCTGTCTGAAAAGGTGCATGTGTCAGGAGTTAGGCTTTTGTAGGACTGTGGGTGTCACCTAGGCCTTCCCCCTCTTAAATCTTGAAGATGAGTTACAACATGAAGCTGAGCTGTTACTGTCACCTCCCCGGTTAGCTATAATTAGTAGCTTTTTCCACAACTGAAGTTTCATTCCACACCCCCATGGGCCCATACTACAGGCTGAGAAGAGAGTAAGTTCCTGACCTCTCATCTCCAACGGAATCAGCATCCTCCATACTTGCATAATTTCTCCCCTTCTCTATCTCTACGCTTTTGGTCCTTTCTCTGGCAGGAGTTTTCCCAGGCTCTTGAACATCCTTGCCATCCTTTTCCCAATCCCCCTATTTCAGGCACGTCCTTTTTTAGCTCAGGTGGCCAAAACCACGCACCCTGTCCTAGCTGAGACCACAGGCACAAAGGCTGTACAATACCTTCCCAGTTTCTCAGTCTCTTAGTAGTCTCAGATGATACACAACCCAGTGTCACAGCTGGAGTTTGACTGTGGTTCTAATTTGAACAAGTGTCCCCACTGATCTCTCATACTTGGCTCTTCTGGATCCAGCGGGACCGACTGATCACGCTCAGCTTCCCTTGCTTTACTCACCACTGACTTGCTCAGAAGGTATTCATAATCCATACCACTCCAGCACAGACTAAGCATTTCCATTGCAGATTTTGCAGCTTTATGACTCCATCCATCTCTCAATATCATCAGTAAATGGGTTAACAACAGGAATCTTAGTTAATTTGCAGATAGCAAAAGCCTGACTCTGATCTCTTTCTACCCCAGTGGATTGGACTAGCCCTCTGCTTCTCCCCTCCTCTCCACCTTTCAGCCATAACAGAATTTTGCCACTCATTCCACGACATTGGAGACCTGTCACTCACAGAATTTTGTTCAATATTACTCATGCCTTCTCCAAGACATTCTCTGTGCTAGGCGATCGCTGAAACATCAGCTCTCATCATAAAATTAAAAAGAGGCCAGTGGACTACTCCATATCATCATGTCCCTGGTGCTTTGCTATTGTTTTCAAATTAGGATTTGAAGATGCTTGCCAAGTCCAGATGTAAAGTGTTACTTAAACACATCACCGAATTAACTAACTATGCCTGTAACTGATTCACAGCTGAAGCTCTGTTTTCAGCAGAATTTACAGAAGAGACACAAGCCTCAAATCACTGCTAACCCCAGACACAAATCAAAGTCTGCTGGCATATGGGACCAATCGTCCCAGCAGAGGTTTGATGCTAAAGAACTCTTCAGTGCATGCTTGAGTCACAGCCACAAGCCAAACCATTTCTTCTCACAGGGCTTCTCTAGCTCCAGTGTCGCCCTGCTCCGCAGATTTGCTGCGCACCCATGCAGATTCACTGGTGTTTCTGTATTACTTCTGGGAACCAGAACTTGCCCTGCTATTCTAGAAGTTCTCCAAGGGCTCCTCTTGCCTCAATGCCCTACAGAATTTGAATTCCCTTCTAAGAAAGCAATGGTCAGGCCAGCTGCCATGCAGGAATTTAAGATTTTGATACGGGATGGGAATCAAGAATCCAGGAAGAACGGGAAAAATGAGGTCTCAGTGTCTTCCATGATCTCTGCTGCACCAAGGAAGCAGCTCTGTCAAGTTTTATTTAATCCTTCTACTCTGAGGAAAGGTCACCTGGATGCTGTGTACCTTTGAGGATGAACGCTAGGAAAGAACAAGCCAGAAGAATCCCACTGACTCAACCAGTATTTGGGAAGAAGGAAAGAAAGGAAGAAAGAAAACCTAGCCCATATGAAATGGTCCAGCATCACTTACATCATCTTGGAGGGAGAGTCAGAGACTAGAGAAACTATACCAGAGGCCACTATGACAGCAGGGTTATTGTAAATGATAGCCATAATAAAAAATGCAATAAAATTACAAGGATGCACTGGTGTTATTACACTTAAGAAATTAAATTCCAGCACTGAAAAAGCCACAAGCACAGACATACTCTGAAGTCTGTCAGACAATCTTCACAATGACAGCATGGCTCTCCCAGAGCTCAGTCCTTCCTTGCCTGAAATCAGAGTTTGTCTCCGTTCCAGTTTCAGCAGCCACAGGACCAGGACCTTGGCATCTTTCTCCCACGTGAGCATTCGCGTGTGTTCAGTGGGAGGAACCGCAGTCACACTACCCTCTCCTGGATCCCTGTCCCACACCTTGTTGGTTCAAGAGTTCACAGCATTGTTGAATTTTATTATTATTTATTATTATTGAGCCAAATACCACCGCAGTGATCGAAACACAGCTAAAAAGTAAGCATTTCTTGTTTATTTACCCCAAAGTATACAGCACACAGAGCAAACGCACAAGAACAACAAACCCTATGTGTGTTCTTCCCCCTCTCCACCACAGCTGCATTTCATCACATCTTACCCCCCAGAGTCACTATCTCTGGGTCGGGAACACAGCTCAGCTCCCAGCATGCACCCGTTTGCCTGTCATTACAGCGTGGTGCGTGTTGAATAACCCTCCTTCTTCCTTACAGCAGCATCTTTAAGGCTTTAATATTCTTTTTGATATGTTTGAGTCTGTGGGAGGAGTAAGAAATTTTCTGTCTGGTTTATTAGGTAGGTGGGGAATGCTCCCCAAATAAATCTATTCTGTAGCATTACCTTTAGATCTTCTATCCATGACATAGTTCTGCCCATTTTTCCTTTTTCTTAGAGACTTTCTTGTTTAACTTTACGCATTCAGGCAAGTGGATATAATGCAAATAATCTGAGACCCAAAGTTATTTATAACATTACTGCACATAACACCCTCATTCTCCCCACCAGCCTTTTACTCTATAAAAATATAAAAGAGTAAACAGGCACTCCATAAAAAGAAACATCCAGGCATCCAGTGTTAAAACTGAACAGCTAAGAACTTAGCAGCAGCAAATATAACCTCACCTTCTTGTGAATAATGCCTTGCTACTTAGTTTGGTTACAAGATGACGCACCATACTGCAAATACTATGCCATGGTACCGGCCTTTCTCTACATCCCCAATACAAGTCTAGCAGATTATGTATGTGGAGTCCAAACAACCCATTTGAAGGACTGAAAGAAAATATGTTTGAAAATTAAGTGTTATAAAAAAATAAGTTACACAAATCAGAACGAAAATGTTGAACCACGGGCAGCGTGTGGAGAAAAGAAAAAGGCACGAGCTTCAAAAGGCAGGATGTCGCTGCATATGAAAGGAAAGGGAAAAAAAGCAATTACTTCATCTGAACAGCTTTCCCCAACTTTCTGCCCAGACTTTTTGAGCAGAGAAGGTTCACAGAAGTTGTCTTTGCCATTTCTTTGGAGGTGCTGATAAAGGAGTAACACTGTGACTGAAAACAGAAACATCCAATGCTCAAGTCTCCACCACAGACGATGCAACTCCTGGTTAACACTGTGGGCTTCATCTTTGTGGAGACTTAGAACACTTTCAGAGCGCTTGGTCAGAAGTCCCAACAACCCTGCCACCAGGCTGAGGAGTGAAGAGGCACCCATCCGCTTGTTCTGTGTTGTCTCATGAACAAAATCTTTAGAAGAAGTTTACAGGGAAGCTTTTATAGAAAATACAAATATTTATTGGTTTGCCTCTCCCGAGGATTTCTGGGTTCACGCTGACATTTGACGGAGCAGTTACTTAGCATGCAGTACACCATATTTCACTTACAACAACAGTGGATACAGCAAAGTTCCCTTTTCCCCCAGATGACAACAGGGTATATTCTTCATAGAATGTTACATTTTTTTCCAAAAGTTTTTTATCAGTTTTTTTAAAGGCTCAAATGAAGGAAAAATACACTCGGAAGGAAGGATCTATGGTGAGACTGATATTGAGACTGGAGGTACAAAACTTGTTTCTGTGATACATTAAATACTCTACCCTGGTCAAACAGATACACACAGTAACATTCATATGTGCAAAGGATCCACAACCATAGGTCTGCCATCTCCTCTAGAATTTTCTTCAGCAGCAGATTTCACAGTCATCACCGGGCACCTGTAAGACAAAAGAATAAGGCACAAACATTAGCAGGGAGACACTTCTCCCATCCACAGCTTGTTGCTCCACCGAATCTGCAAGAATCTTTAACATCTACCAACAAGGCTGACTAATTAATCTTCCTGCTCTGCACCCGCTCTGTGGTCAGCAGATGAATGAGATTGGATTTATCTGTGATCTAGGTGTACAGCAGGCGCAGCAGAGCTATCCATGAGCTACACCCATCTGTACCCAGACCTATAAACAACTGAGAAAGTGAAGCAGCGTCACACCTGTGAAAGCTTCAGCAAGGCCACACTCCATTGGGTGCACGAAGTGGGTGTTTCTACCCACTGGGGCAGAGGTACCGAAAGGACACAGCATTAGGTTTTGGGGTTGTTACTCGTGTTGCTAATGGCACACTGGGGACAGGTAAGACAGTGAATGTGCATTTGTAATACACCACCTAGCTCACCAAAAGGAGCAGCAAAACCTTTTAAACAGACACTAACAGCAAAAACAATTAAGGAAACTCCTTCAGTTCAGAGCTACCTGGGGCGAGCACATGAACTGGCATACAAGCTGCCTGGAGGCCCTGGAGAGCAGTTGCTGAATTAGCAAGGACTGGAACGACTAATTGGTGATTGTTTATCAAATAATACACCAGCAATTCCACTGTACTCTAAGGGGGGAGGGAAGAATAAAGCTGATTCAGGTGCTACCACTGTGAACTTAGCATATTTCTGAGGTATGTAAGACATATCCTTCAACTCTTTTAAGTGTCCATATGCAGACTAGACAGAGGCTGGCAGGAGGTGCATTTATTTCAAGTGCCTCTGTTAGTTCAAAGGACTCAAACATAAACAGTTGTCTAAAAAAAGTATAGATGTGTTTCATGGAGGAGAAGAAGGAGACTGTATCGCTTTCGAGGTGGGAGGAAGGGATGGGAAAAATGGTGCTAATTAATATAAAGCCTCCTCCTTCCTTGCTGCCCCCTTGTCCCCAAACACACAAAATCAAGAGCCTAGTCTGCTATGCTCTCTCAATACTCTTGCCACGTACCTCCTTCCCTCTTTCCCTTGCACTCTCTCTCTCCATAAAGGGGCATGAAATGAGAAATTTCAGCAAGGTTTCTTTATAGAAGAGAGGCTTGGCTCCAAGCCCAGTATACAGATGTGGGAGGGAGTCTTCAAAGAGAGACTCCCTCAGTGCTGCCCAAGAAAGTGATACTTCTCACGGCGTGGAAGCAAGGCTTTCTGGGACTCACTGTCTCAAGCCCCACCAGTACTACCCAGTCCTTCGGAGGCAATAAATGCCCCACAAGTTAAAAACATCTGAATGATGCCATCTTGAATTTTTCTCAGCTTGAGCTTCAGGCAAAAAGTGACTACATGTTGACAGGGATGGTTAAAAACCCTCAAAACGACCCCAAAAAACCTCATGGCATCCCTGAATATATTATTTACTTTTTATATAATATGTCCCATCATATGAATTAGCCAGTGTATACTGAGAATTAGTTGCTGGTTTTAGCTTCAGATAATTTCTTTTCAGCAAGTCCTTGTAGACTCTCGTAATGTTATTGGTATGTAAGCGTAGACAATTTACACTAGCAAAAAAGCCTGTTGCAGGTACAGTTTTACATCATTTCCATGAGCAAATTAAGTTGTCCAAGAAAAGAAAAAAAAAAAAATCCTCTTGTTTTCCCCAGGTGTAACTTCCTATATACTAAGGCTTTTACTAGCATACCAATGATGACAAAAATATAATAAATCCCTTCCTGACACAGCTGTGCCAGCAAGACGAAAGCCTTCATCTCAATGAGATTGAACTACTTCATATTTCAGCAACATTCATATTACAAGCTTTTCCCCTCATGGCACAGTGCATCATCCCCAATCTCCTGGCTTTGTCTTGCTTCCTGCCCATACTCCTGTAATCGTGGCTCTGCTAGGCAACCTTTACAGTACCAAGTATGCAACTGAATGCTCACGAAGACCATTTAAAAAGTGTTTATTATATATAGTTCAAAAATTTTCTCTCCATCAGGCAGGCAGACATTCCACAATTTCTGCTGGGCCCTCAGCCCCAGCTTACAGCCAACTCTAGCCCACTTCTTGGTACTGCAGCAGTAAACACTGTCCCACACAGCTGCAACGTATGTTTGCATTAGTTATGTCTTTCCCTCCTGTTTTAAAATGCACAACATAAATCAAACGGGCCTAGATTCCACAGCCGTACTGCCACTCTGAGCATGTCAGGAGGTATACAAAACAGCCAGTTTTTAGCTGGCTCTTTCTCTGTAATTAAGAGGGAAATTCTTACCATGCCCAATGAAATCCAGAATGTTTCAGTGCAGATGCCTGAAAAAGAGAAAAGAGTCTTTAAAAGACAGTCTTTTGCTCAGTGAAAGTCTAACTCTGAAAAAGACTATTGCCAGCGTAATTCTATAGGTTGAGTTAAATAAATAAATACTTATCTGATTAATTGTTGCCTGGAATCCTTTTGTGCTTGTATCTCTTGAGTTAGAGGCCATATTAAAAAATGTGCACAGGAGATTTGAAATCTGAGGACAACCTAAAGCTTGATTCTAAGAAGGCACAATGCACCAGTACTTTCCCATGGCGTGGGTGAGACAGGTTTAGTCATCAGGTGTGACAGAGAGCAGTCTGTTGCAATCCAACATTACGTGGAGAGCCAACTAGAAAGCAACGCATTTAGCACATACACTGCACACATCACAATACCCTCAAAAAAAAGAAAATCAGGCGTTTCAATACGCAGGTTTTATTCAGGTCAGCTGCATTTCAGTCTCTCTGAAAAGCTGCAGCAAGTACCTGGATACAAAGATGTTTGCAATTGGGAGATTATCACCAGACGTTGACATTGCCGTTATTCACATGTGGGTAACATACTACTGTCCTATGCACAGCTATAAAGACAAAAATGACCCTCCAAAAGTATTAAAATATCTTCTTGAATTAGGAATTTATCCAGTACACATTTTTGTTCAGCTCAGCCTTTTCTTTTTTTAAAATTCTCCTGTCTCTGTCTTCTGCAAGGGCACTCAATGAAATCCTTCCACAAAAGCTCAAATCGATTTTTAAGGCCAGGAGATTCTTTTGTCATGTGTTTAAACAAGACCCTGGGACAAGGTGGGCCTAATTACACAAAATAGCCAGGCAGGATCGGCTCAGAGACTGAGGAAGTCAAGCATCCTATCACGCTCACAACTTCCACTTTTTCATCCACAGGCAAACGAAAATGGCCGCATACCCCCAACCCAGCCTCCCAACCTCTGGGCCTCCCCAGATCCCAGCAATCTCTGGCGAGGCGATTCCCTGAACCAGAACTGCATTTTTGTGTACAACAGTGCTCAGGAGAGTTTTCCTTAAGGGGTATGTCCAACCACCACTGTCAGCATGGCAACATTCAGCATCTACAATACCCCAGGTCAATTTCACCACAAGAAAGCCATTGAGGTCCTGCAGCGTGTCCAGACAAGGGCAACCAGGATGGTGAAGGGGTTGGAGAACAAATCTTGCAAGGAACGGCTGAGGGAAATTGGGTTGTTTAGCCCAGAGAAGAGGAGGCTGAGGGAGACCTTATCACTGCCTACAACTAGCTGAAAGGAGGTTGTAGAGAGATGGGTGTTGGTCTCTTTGCCCAAGCGACGGGTGATAGGATGAGGGGGAATGGCCTCAAGCTACGCCAGGGCAGGTTCAGGTTAGAGGTTAGGAATTAGGTCTTCACTGAAAGGGTTGTTGGGCATTGGAACAGGCTGCCCCAGGAGGCAGTTGTGTCACCATCCCTGGATGTATTTCAAAGACAGGTAGATGAGGTGCTCAGGGATATGGTTTAGTAGCAGACAGGTACGGTTGGACTTGATGATCTCAAAGGTCTTTTCCAACCTAGTGATTCTGTGATTCATACCTAACCATCCACTTGAGGCTTAGTATGGGAGAGTGCACAGTCATTTTCTATTTGCTTTCTCCATGCTACCTGAGAGTTGATAGACCTTTGTTTTATTCCTGCTCAGACAGGAGGTTGAAAGTCCCAAAGTGTTGTTTTCCACAGAGGAGTCACTTCACATCCTTTATCCACATTTCCTATATCTTTTCCCTTTCTCCTGTATCCTTTCTAAACCAAGGGAGAAAGGTAATGCAATATTCTAGTGTGCCACACTGCCGCATAAAGACCTTCCTTTCTGGTCATGATTCCTTTACCAAGAATTCCTAGTATTCAGTTCCTTTTTTTTTCTCCTTTCCTTATTCCTACTGCACATTCAGCAGACATTTTTTGTACAATTATTATAACCCAAGGTTTTTTCCCAAGGGATAATTTAGATTCCATCTCTGCATATTTCAATTTAGGATTGCTGCTTCTTCTCTCTACTATTCTATATTCATTAACGTTGAATTTCAATTGTGAAGCTGGCTGCCAGTCACTCTGTACTGTAAGGCTTTTCTCTGGTCACCTAGTACATCCTCATCTCAGCTATCCCACCTGACTTGGCATCATGAGGAGACCACTTTGCCTCATTCTCCATCTATTTCAGGACTCTGCTGAACAGCCCCAGACTCAATAGTCTGGTTACTCCATTCCTTTTTTAAAAGCCAGCCACTTTTTCCCTAACCTTTATTTCCTAAACTGAAACTCTTATTAGTCCATGTAAGGACCTTGCCCCTTATCCCATGGCAACTTGATTTCATAAAAACATTTTTTTAGAGGTATGCATTAAAAAAAACCCCAAACTTAGAAAATTTGATTACAACAAAAGCACAAAAATTGTGAAGCTCAAAAAAATCTCTGCTACTGCCCAATCCTTCTTTAAAGCAACTCTTATCCTTCCCATATCAAGCTTTCTGCTTCTTAAAATAACAGTATGCATTATCTATACCCTGAACAACTTCTCCCCAGCCAGGGAGCCACCCCCTCTGTGGGAATGCAACCTTCACCTTTGAAGAAGGCTTTTCTTGCCATGCTTTTTTTTTAAAATCACAGTGAACTTCTACACAGCAGGGCCCATTGAAGTAGTCCCTTGGGATTACTAGCTGGGTAAGCAGCATGGGCTGCAAATGCCCCATTCCTTCCAGGACCATTAAACCAAGGTATGTAGCAGGAGACACCAGCTCTACAGATCTTTTCTTTAGAGTCCATCTGGAAAGTCTTTCTTCTTGTTCCTTCTTATTTTAGAAAAGCTGCAGCTCTTCCCTCCCATTCTCAGCCTTCTTGTAAACATGCATAGGTTGAACTGACTGAGCCTTATTTTCAATGACATGTTTACACAAACCCTCTGTTTTTGAATGTCATTCAAACAACGCAATGCCACATATGGTTTCCCAGAGTTCAAGAGCAGCTCAAAAGTCCCAATTTAGACTCTGAGGCCCACCAAATAAAAAGCAATGCGATGCATATGTTCCCAGATCTAGCTCAGCCAATGTAGGCTAGAGGAGGAGAAAAACATCAACCCTGGCTACTTGATATTACAGTAGATGAATAAGTATAATCTTCTAAATAAAAGAAACTGGCTGAAATATAATGCCAATAACCCTTCAGGGACCAGAGCTGGTAAGTACCTTTGAGAATAATGAAGGAGGTAATTCTTAGTACATGCATGCACTTTAACTACAGAAACCCAGTATGAGAATTTTAATTCCAATTATTTGGATAAAGCTGGCTACCCTGAATCAGCAAACAGAACGCAGGTATGGCAAAGTATAAAAATGACAGAACTGCAAGTTTCAGACAGCAATCCAACCTCAGCCAAGCTCCAGGGTCGTTGGGACGACACATGGGGCAATAGCTGAGCTACATCATGGAGCTTCTTTATGAGCAGGACCTCTGCTGTGTTAAGTACAGGCCCATGGAACACATAAGCCCCAATGTGGGTCGATAGTCCTCACAGTGCAAGCGCTGTGGATGGAAAGGTGCCCGCTCAGCCCCCGCATGGCTCTTTACCAAAGTAGTGCACCAGAAGCAGTAAATGATTGCTCCTAGGCAAAAAAAGAGTCAAAAAGTAAAACTTGAAGAAAATAGACATCGGTAAGATTCTGATCCTGCCTTCTCCGGTAGAGACCTGCCCATTGCAACCCTGCAGAGCAGAAGAAGTTGGTACTACCCACCACTCTGGTGACCGGTCAACACCAGAGTTAAGGGGTGCACTTATTCGTTACACACAACCCCTAGATTTTCCTAGGCACCCAGTGGAAACCCAAATCTTCCCTTTTCAAGGACACAGACCCTGTGGGAAGAGAGCAGTCAAGTCCCTGCCAGCCAGGCCAGGACCGCAACTCCTGCAGCACACCTTGCCTACCTAGGATGCAGTGCAGCAGGGAGCAGGGAGTGGATTCAGCCCAGTTTGTTCACCATTTAAAAATTAATGGCAAATGCAGCCTCTCTAGCTGCAGATAAGTCACCCCAGAGACCTCTGGAAACTAATGTCAGCCCTCCAACTCCTGTTCCTATTACAGCGTTAATCTTCGAGGTTCATCCACACGCCTGTAAATGCTTCAAGTAGCCTGTTAGCGCTACCAAAGGTCCAATTTTCACTCTGATCACATCCACAGCAAGGTAAATGCAACATACCAATACGTACATTCCACTATCAAAGAGCGACTTAGAAGTGTCAAATTTTTAATATCACATACTTATTTACTGATGCCTGCCTTAGTAGGCATATGTAACCTAATACTGTATTTTACTGATATTGCAGATGGTACAACCAATCTCCTCAACTCTCTACACTCTCAAAGGATTAGTATGATGTGTAGAGCAGTTTTAGCTTACAAAGCACTACTTTAGTGTGTAGGGTTATTGATTTAACTTAGAAATTCTGCTATATAGTGTAGTTTTACTGATTTACCTTTTACAGTAGTGTAAGAATATCTTTTCTCCCCTAAAAACTCTGACACACTTCATTATCCAATACAAAATATTGCTCCAGTTAGGATTTCAGGGCAGGCATTCAGTAATCAAAATTATGGACTTTTTGAAAAATTCTCTGTGTTGCAGGGCTCCTCCCTCCTTACTCATGTCTCTTTTACTAAATAAACCTGTCATACTGTCTGAGCTTTCCAGAAATTTCTCAAGAGAAGCACCCACAATTATGCAGCAGTATAACCCGTCCCCTCTTCTGGCCTCAAGCCTTTGAGTCAGATATGTTTTGATATAGGGCAGATACCGACACAGAGGGAAGAGTTTTTCCCTCCATCTGGAATACTTCCCAAACATGCTGATATATTTTCCTTCTCCTCAGCCATAGCAGTCGTTCAAGCCTCTAGTCTCCTCTCCTCTTAGATGCTGCAGGAATCTCCAGTGTGCCATCCCCAGTCCCAGCTCACACAGCTGCAGCACATATGGAAAGCTGCAGCTGAACAGTGCATACAAACGGCAGCAATAAGGTAATCCTGTGACATTGCTGAAGGCTTACTTTGAAAGCACATTTTAAAAACAGGACCAAACCCCAAAACTGCTACCAATGGCATTCTTTTCTATTTTTTTCTTCATGATCAGCTGTTTCTGCAGCCATGCAACTCCAACTCCTACCTTCTGCCCTGCACCACTCCTCTTTCATCACTGTTCATGCAAATATGTTTTTTCCATTAACTATTCTATATGTTTAAAACCTCCTTTATTCTACTTATGTCACTTACTCCCCTGCCCACCTCTGTCTTTCATTTCTCTGCTATTAAATGTGATAGGGAAAGTACTTCGCTTTTGCTTTGTGATGACTTTGCACAGCATAAACTATTACCAAAAAGAAGCCTAGAGTCTGATGTCAATAGCTGTATGTTATCCCCTTTTTCTTTGCAGATGTAGAGTTACATAGATAGCTAAATCCATCAAAAAGTCTGTACCCTGAAGTATACCAACTCACCATATTTTTGTACATGGAATGAACTATAATCTGCTTTAATCCAAACCCTACATATTATCCCATCGCCAGCAGCCAGTGATATGGCAACACGTGACTCCAGCATGGGCTTAGACTTACAAATCAGCCACTGCACATCTGTTGATTCACATCAACTGGCCACATGTGTATTTCTTGGCCTATGGCAAAAGCAGGATAATTCATGTTAGCTTAAAAAAAAAAAAAAGAGGACTTGCCTCAAGGGAAGAATGTCATATGGTTCTATCCCACTCCAACACCACGAGGAAACAGTCAAAGACAGGTTAAGAATTACACAAAGGTATTACTTCAATATCAGATACTTCACCTTGGTTTACAGTGTTTCCACACCTTCATACTTTAAGATAATACTATCATAATATCTGGATACTCCCAAACTTTTAGTGTACTAAAAAAAAAACATATTTAAGTTTATATCTAAATCTCTATTCTACTACAGTAAATAAAGCACCGTGATTTCAAAAGGTACATAGATCACAGACAAACTAGTCTAGCAACCAAAACCTTCTCTCTCACAAAATGATGAATTGTGCCATTCCAGCAGCTATTTAGACCTCACTGCCTGAACTCGTGCTGACCCAAAACATACTCATTCTTTCATTACCCCAAGGTTTGTGCCATGTGCAGCATCAAACAGCTTCTCTTCTTCCTGCTTATACCACCTCCAGCAATACTTTTCTTTTAAAACTAAAAAAAAAACTCAACCAAACAAAACTCCAAAAAAAGGCAGGCTAGGTTATTTAAAATGGACTGATGATTATAATGTCAAAACAACACAGAAGAGCACACCCAACTCTGCTCTGTATTTTTCAGCAGCACAACATCCTGCAGTGGCCTCAGCCAGCTGGGCTCTGTGACCCTCTGAGTGATCCCTTGAGTGTGCTCCCATTTTATCAAGCAATGAACTCTCCGGCCCCAAAGCCAACAAGAAGTTTGTCACCGACTTCAGCTGGGAACAGGAACTGGCTTAATCATAAAAAAACCTTGAGCTAAATAAAGCATCACCAAGAAAAGGCACAGGCGGGAGGTGGGGGGTGGGGGTGTCAGCTCGGAGTACCATGGGGCACAGCTCTGCTTGTTACCAAGGTTACCTGATACTTCCCCAAGTAAAATTTCATTTTCAGTTGCCAATAACTGCAAAACTTTGATCCCCTCGAGTGGGAATCTGGGGTGGAAAGGAGTTGAGTATGTGCTGCAGCCTGATTTGGGGTGGAGGAAAAGGTTTCTAGACATAATATTGCTGGCAGTTTTGAGAAAGAGGTTACAGGGAAAGGTGTGGAGCAGGAAAGCTCTTTTCTGAGAAAGGCTCCCCACGAACTCCCTGCTTTGGGTCTGACAACATATATAACACAATAAAAATTCAACTTTAGTGTCAGGGATGTGCTTAAACAAAAACCTACCTGAATTTGGACATGGTAGTCCTCAAAGAGAACAGAAAAAAAAAACCCAACCCACAGTTCAGAAACTGTTGATAGAAATGTATTAGATTTTTAGCTGTTTTAGCTGATAAACTGCTTATGCAATTTAAGCCAATTCCTCAAGACTCACAGTGCAGCAGGCCTGCTCCAGCAGGACATTCCTTGGAACTGCAATTCCAGCATGCTGAATGCTGCCAGATCTAGACCTCAAAAACAAAAACATGGATACCCTCTTCCCCCATCACTGTTTTCCCAGCCCACATCCCCTGTTTGTTCCAGGAAACACAGAAGAGAAAGCTTTCAGAGCCAAACATAGTAAGGACAAAAGTGTTGGTCTTGTAAAGTTTAGGGAGAAACAGAGGGGGGATAAAGTCCGTAGGTAGGGAAATGTCTCCCTAAGCTCCTGACAACTGGCCTGGAGAGGCTGAAATAGGAATGGATGAGAAATTGAATCTGAGTGTCAAGGAGACTGAGATCATTCACAAGTTTGACACTGAAATTTGGCAAAGAAAACCATGGCAAGGAGTCAATATGGTGTGGAAAAGTAGACAAGAGCCACAACTCTGTGGATCCCAGATGCAGGAGAATTACTGAGAACATGTCCAAGGAGTACCAATTGGCCAAGATATCTTTGGAAAGGAGCTCAGGCCTGAGATTCAGTGGGAAGAAACATGGCAGAAACCACCAAAGTCCAAGCAGAGACAGATCAAAAGAAAATCCATGATCAGGGAAGTTTGTGTGGCTGAGCCAAAAACTGAGATTTTTGTCAAATACCTGTGAAGTGAATCATAAAGTAGATTGATACTGCTTCATGCCAACCTGTGAGAAAGATGCTTGGTGCTCTGCTGGCCCGAGCAGCCCTGCCTGGTGTGGTGGACAGGAAGAGCTGCACTCTGCCCTACAATCACACAGGTGCATGTTTCACACCAAATAATTGTCTTTTGTTAAAAGTGTGTTGGCAAAGACCAACTTCTTCCTTGTGCCTCTTACATCCCCTGCTATGTTCACATAGATTTATTTTAAAACATTAAATTTGGTTACCTACAGCTGGACCCATCTCTGTGGGGCCTTACCCTGTACTCATCTACTGTCACTTGAAGCTCAAAGAGAGTTTGGAAATCTGTTGTCTTTTACTTGCTGGGAAATGTACGTGTTGTCCTTGCACAAAGTCCTTGCACAGTGGAGGAGAAGAGAAAAGGGATATTTTACATGCTTGAGAAATAGTTATGGCCATATTTAACAGTACAGCCTCCTTCCCCTCAAAGAGGTTTTTAAGCTTAATATCAAACAAGATGATCACTTGTGCACTAAGGTAAAAGCTGATCTGAGCAGCCTCATTGACTTAGGACAGCATTGCTTCTCATGAACGAGCACAGACAGTATTGTTCTGGGATTCGTTCATGAATTTATTTAAAATATAGTGATTTCAAGTTTTGCGTGGCACTTTCCATCAATCACTTAAAAAAACTTTGCTAAATAAAATCTGTAAGCATCATTGCAGATGAGAAAAACAGAGTCCCAAGAGAGAAGAATATTTGCCCCAGGTCCTCATGCAACCTGGGAGATAAGTTGGAAAAGAAAAGCAGTGCAACACAATCTCCTGCAGCACAAGCCACCTGTATGGGAACAAAAACCCCAGACCCAAGGTTATTCAGTCCTTGGTGACATTTGCCCTTCTGTAACAGGGCTGATAAAAAAATCTTGATCACTGTCATAGTTCATGAACTGGCACACAACTTCCCAGTTCAAAGCACAAAGTAAATCTGGCATATCTGGATACAGGATTCTCCCTCCCCTGCCACTCACAACTACCAGGTCATTTATTTCCTGGAAGGATCACTTCACTCAGACACCAGCGCCGTTTCCTTCCCAGTGCTATGTTGGCTGCACAACTGACAAAGGGAAAGACAGTTCTCACTAAACCCATAGTATCTCAGAAGTGTGATCACCTCAAGGGAGATTCTTGCATTTCCATCACTTCTCCTCCCTTCCCCCTTCAGCCGCTGCTTCTTGATAGCTGCTGCTGAGCAGCGATGCACTCTGTGTTGCACGGGGCTTGGGCCACCACAAGCCATTGAGCCTGGCAGCTTGAAGGAAAACTTCAGAACGCCTTTTACAGGAGAACAAACATTGACTCTTGTTAGGAAATGTCACTTGTGCCATGTGCTATTTTGCAAGACCACCATAGTTGCCCTGCCTCACTCTGATCAGCCACATTAATATTTGAATACTGGATGACAACAGTTGAAGATTAATTCCAGTAAGTTATTCACGCCTGGAGGTTCAGATTTCCAACCAAAAGCATGTGGGCCAGACTACAGCATTTCACCACAGCCCCAAGGAAAGTGCAGTGGGAAGTCACCCAGCCCCAAGAGAGTGAGAATCGCTTGTACCTTTGTAAAATAATCCTTCTTCCTTCTTCTCTCTATCCAGGACACTTCACCACGGGAGATAATATGCCCAGGGGCCTTTTCTTGCTCCAAACCAGCGCTGCCAGACAGTATGTTTACAAAAAGGGGTGTGGACATACTTACTCAACCTTGTATCCCCTTTGGAGAAAGATGCAACGTTTATTTACCCAGGGAAGCAAAAAAGGCCGTTTTCAGGCAAACCTTCTTTGCAAGACCAGGATGTCTGCTGGTCAAGCCAGGACCGGTTTGGACCTCCACATTTATATCAGTTCCCCAGTCCTTACATGAGAGTCTTGAAGCCGAAGACTTGAGAACATGTCAGTGTGAGAAGAACTACTGTCAAAACAAAGGCGTGAAGCACTGTGTGGTGAAGAGCCTCTCAAGAATGCTTTCTGCCTCAAGAACAAACTGTTTTCCTTGGGCTGGTACCATGCACACGGAGCATGAAACTGATGCCCGGGAGTGTGACTGGAAAGCCAGTGCAGAGCAAGTCAGCACCTGGCCCTCTGCAGAAGCACAGCCAAGGAGTGCCTGCCTCCCACTGCTAATTCTCTCCTTTTGAGGAATACAAGCAGTGAGGTTATTTGAAATATTACTCTTCTTTTTTTTTTTCCTGAAATCACCATACACACAAATTTTTCTTCTATTATTGTTATTAAATAAGGAGAAATAGCCTACTTTTCAAAAGTGCCTACCAATCCCAGTTCAACCACAGCAACCTTCAACATACAAACATCCACCAAACTAGATGATACTACTTGCCAATTCATACCTTTGAAATGGAAGTTCAGAACTAGCAAAAAGAAAACCTTTCTACTACTATATTCAATACTACCAAAACACTATGCAGGAACCACCAAGACTTCCACCCCATCAGGTCCTGAACATGTGAATCCAGCTATTACTGGCTGGCTGTCTTGAAACCTCACTGCCCAGCATCTCCATATAACAAGTAACAGAATATGAAAATGTTGGGTGCATATTAGGAGATATGCAAATGGGTACAGGCTGAATTCTTTAATATACTGAACACCAGTTTAATGACTGGACCTGTGTTTGTGCTAGCCAGAAGTTCATACAGAAATCACCCTGAAACATTGTGGCTCTCAGTTCCCAGAGACAAACTACAACAAAGCAACTTAAAAGTAGCTGCAAATTCTCTACTGGTTGGTGCTCAAAATTAGAGTTTTTTAAAATAACTAATAATAAGAGTGTGAGAAGTTTTCTCAGGCTAAATATAAAGACCACAAAACATCCATCTTTTAGGCTCTCTAGGAAAAAAAAAAACAACCAAATTTAAAATCTTCTCCTCTTTCCCCCTAGAACCAGGGCAGAGACAGGAGACACTTAGAATGATATGTAGTGAAGTCAATTTTTTCCATTGCTTTGCAGTCACGTATGTCTCTGTAAAATGGACAGAAAAATGCTGCCAGTGGAAAGACACAGGAAACTTTTGGTTGGTGCCTTTTATCCTGTGTTATTTTACAGCAGCACAGGCATGAAACAGATCTGAAACACTCTGCTCTCACAGATCATTACAAAAGTCCAGGTCAACAAAGATCAGGCTCCTTGTCTAAACTGTCAGTCCTGACCCTGACGCTGGGATTACTTCTTTCAGTCTCGGGCCTCTCCGTTTCCTCTCTCTTTCTGCTAAGGACGCGCTGAGCCACAACAGCCAAGATTCACCTCCTTCTTCTGGCTCCCTTGGAACCAAGGAGCCCCATGGAGGCCTTGCTTACATGATGCCAGGCTACTCAGCAGTGCCCTTCGCTGTGAGGATTTGTGGGCCTGCAGATACCCCTACCTTTGAAACACACAGTGCTACTCTAGCAAGAGACTGCTGGAAGTGATTCAGTGCTGCTGCCTGTTGAGATTACAGGAATTTGTGCTTGGGTTGTGTCTGCTGGCTGCCACAACCCCTCCAAAGATTTCCACTGAGTTTGAAGAGCACCCCTTTCACATCTATTAGCTATCAGCTGGGGTTATTGCAGCAAATCATCCATGTTGTAAAGACAGTTTTATGCAGTTACAAGTTAGGCGAGATCACCAAATCCTCAAGGAACCGAAAAAATACCAAAACGACAACAAAACCAATTCAAACAAACAAAAAAATCCCAAACCAACAAAAAGGGGAAAAAAAAGCCTTAAACCCCTGAATCAGAAAACCATCTACACCTTTATGATGGCCATTTTAGAGGCTCCTACTTTAAAAGCAGTAAACTCAGGGTTTTAGCCTGAAATGCAGACAGCATTGAGACAACGGGTTTGCTCCAAGTTCAATATAACTAATATTTACAAGAGGAGAAAAGAGGTTGAGCAGGTCAAGTAAAAGGCTTGTACAAAATTGAAAACACCTGCAAGGTGGGGCACATATGGAAGATATGCTGACTATTAAGGAGTAGACAGAATGAAAAAGGGGCTTGGATTATGGATGGAGTTAAGAGCTGTCTTCTGCCATGAGCCAGCATCCGAGACTGAAACCTGCTACAGCCAGGTTCCAAAGCAAACAGTGTTAGATCGGGCTGGGCTCAGTCCTCACAGTTTTGTGGAAAAGGGCATGAGAACTTACTAGAGAGAGTCCATTGCTTTCCTGTTTCATCTTGGTGCTTCCCAGTTTTCAACCTACACCTCCTGGTAAAGAGCAGGTTCAGGTGAGAACAGGGATTTGGGAAAGTGTTGACAGTCACCCTGCTCGGGCTTCCTTCAGCCTGAACTAAAGCAGGGCAGGGACAGGAGGGCACTGAGCAGACTGTGAATAAAATATTGAAAAAAATAGAAGAAAAGAAAAAGAATAAAAACCATTTAACCTACAAGGGGGAAGGCAGTAAGATAGCTTGATGAGTTGGATTTTTTTCCCCTAAAATTTTGTGTAAGATTCATAAGGAACTAATGAGGCACAGAAAGCTCTGGAAAAACAGCTGAAAAGATAGGGTTTTACAGCCTTTCTTCCATAGCATTTTCTTAGAATAAAATTTGTTTTAATAAAATATTAAATATTAGATATAATAAGCTATTGCAAAAACCAATGTGTTAAACATTTGCAAAAAGCTCTGTATCGGTGTCTTTCCAGAGATGTACCCCAGGGCCAGTCAGGAGCTGGCTGTGACAATTCTGACACTTCCAGAGGAAGTGGGAGGAGGGCAGACAGCAGTGACGTGCTTGGGGCAGCTTTCAACGTTACTCACTTTCTCTAAGTAACGGTCTCCAGAAGAAAACTTAGCTCCATTCTTCTTTTATTGCCCCATACAGGGTTTCTCCCCTCTACCCCCAATGTGCTGTGGTCCCTCAGCACGTTTAGGTCCTGAGCCTAGCTGCCTGTATGTGTAATCAAGTCCCCTGATAGTCAATAAAGGCATGAATTAATAAAGACATAATTAGGCCTAAGTATTTTCATGATCCAATTCTACCCTGGCTCTTGCTGCATTAATCCATGCACAAATGGACAGAAAGCACAGGTGATTAACACTGCCTGAAAACAGACGTACTACTTCTGCACTTCACAGCAGTCAAGCATCTGAAGATGCAGTGTAGCCTTTCACATTAACTGAGGCTCCTACTAATCAGAAGCCCAATGGAGTAGTACTATTGGAAATGCCACTTGATTAGTCTGTGACTGAAGGAGGAGAGCCTTATTTATTATTAAAGCAAAAATTCTCATTAAACTGTATTTTTCCGTAAACCTGGGACAAGCTGATCTCCATGGCTTTTTACCTTGTTCTGTTACAGTCTTAAGCAGCACACTCAGTAAACTGTTTCCCAAAGCTGGCTGGAAAGAGCATGCAGAGCCTTTTTACCTCCTTCCCATTTTAGCTAGCATAATGAACATGGGAGATACAAACATCTAGGGAAAAAGTTAATACGAATGTTTCCCCCTTGCCCAAATTCTTACAAAACTTCATTTTGGGGTCTTTCTTTCAGAGCTACTCCTAGAGACTGTCTTAGAACAGACACCAATATTCAAGATTTGGGAAGTGAGAGGTCACATAATGCAATGACTTCAGATAATCGGATCTGCAGTTACTGAGACATCAGCATGTTTGTCACTGTTTCACAGGAGCTTAAAGCACATAAACAAAATCAATTCCAAGTCCAGAATCCCAAATAAATAAATTGGTTACCTACACAGATGAGAGAGAAGGAAGCAGTTTTCCCTGAAGCCACTCAGATTTACATCAACAGAACACAGTAACCTACTGTTTCCAACCACTTTAGAATTGTTAAAGGCAAAACATAAATTGACCGTGTTACACCGTAACGTTGTCTTAATAAATACAACCAGCACCAGTCTCACAGTCTTATCCTACCTACCACTGGTCCAGCCTACCACTTGGAATTTATTACTGAGCAGAGAAACAAAATGAGACGGTGTTCATTTGTTTCTTTGAAGTTAATTGGTGAGTCAGTATTCACCAGCAGGTAAGTCGGTACAAGAACACTTCTATGCGTGGTCCTAGTCCATGATGTTCCAGCAAACTTTCTGCAGGATCAATGATGAGAGCTGTGTCTGCATAAGAAAGAGTTCAGCCAGGTACTGCAACAATCACCAAGTGCAACACCTATTCTATTAGAAATAAACGAGCTCATTTACATTTTAATTCTGTGGAACAAGCCACTCTCAACAGGGCAGTTTGCTAGAGTTACTGCAGATGTACACAAGTTATAATTCTCATCATAAATGCACATTACAAGAAAAATCTCATCAGAGAAACCACAGAACCAATAGGCATATTAAAGAAACTGCCTGTCTGGGAGGTCCCTCCAGATCTACATGAACACCGACTCTTCCCATCTTGCAGTATGTTGTTGCACAGCTAAATACCACAAGAAGTCTCATTAGTAAGAATGGAAATAAGTACAGAAAATATTGTACTTTTCATTGACCCTTTGAAATGATTAACACCACGCAGATGGAAATCACACCAAAATATTTAAAGCAATAAATAATTTTACTAAATAAGATCAAATAAATGCATTACAAGAACTCAATAATGTACCAATTCTCCTCTCTCTTATTTAGGCTTTCATTTCTATGAATCTTGTAGTCCTTAAACTAAGAACCTGCCATCTGACTACATCAGAGGATAGAAAGGCAAACTACACTGTGTAGGTGCTGCAGTGCACCAAAATATCACTTCAGGTTTTTTTCCTCTCTTAGCAGAGACTGCAATCAGGGCTGGGTCAAAGTCTGCTTAGGGCATGAGGACATTGGTTTTATTGCACGCCTTTTAGATTCACTGTGATCTTAATATTGCTCATGAGAGATTCAGGTCATTTTTTGCAAATAACTATGGCTCAATAAAACAGCCCAAACCCCTCAAATATTGAAATACCTTAGAATATAGTCTTTATACGTTATGATTTCAACATGTTTATGTGGCGCTAGTATTTATGACTGCAAACAGAGAGGCGAAGTCCACATCTTAAGTTGCTGCTCTTAAAAAGGGAAGGAACATTAACCCAGGGCTTTCATTTCTGAGAAGACAGACCTAATCATTAGGTTGAAAGCTATTCTGGAGTAGATTTTTCCTCACTAATTCTACTAAGGCTTGTAGCACTTTATATATAGGAAATATACTTTATCATGGAAGCCAAAACCAGGAAACTTCCAAGTCACTCACTGTCTTTCTGGGCATATGACCATTAGCATTATTGTTTTCCTGATGGAAGAGCTCCAGGGTAACAGAGCATCCCAGGAAAACCTATAGCTCTATAGTGAGAGCATTCCCAAAATGGTGGTTTGCACAAAGTGGAGATCTGAGCCACGGCTAAGCACAATGCAGACCAGGTCTCTGGGTTCTCCAGTGGTGGGGTGAAATGAGCACTGTTTCCTTCTTTCTTCTATATCCCCCCTCCCATCTGTGACTTCAATCCTTTGATTTCCTTTAGGAAACCTCAGGATGAAGTGTGATTCCTTTGGGCTGAGTCTGTTACACACAAGGTATTACTGTAAAATGTTTTCTCCTTAGTTTCCCCCCCAAAAAAAACCAGGACAAACTCTCTACCAACCCCAAAAGAAGCAAAGAGGGCTAAACCAGCATTACCCACTGATTCAGCATTCATTATACGCTGAAAAATGGGATGGCAGTTAGATCATTTTCAAGAAGCTGTGAATGATAAAAAAGGAGAGGTGTGATGAAGTATTTTCCTAGATTCAAAATGTAAACAGAGAGTATGGATTTAGCAGTTCTACCCACGCAAACCTTGTAAGTACGCTACTGTCAAAGGAAATCACCACATCAAGTAAATATTTTTTAAATGATTTTATAGACTCTGGCTTAGAACTGGGGCAACTCAAGAAGGAAACCTCACAACTGTACCCATCAGCTCAAGCACGGCTGTTATCTTCCCTAGCCGCGCACTGAAACGTGCCTTGTAGCAGAGGGGGAAAAGGAATTGTGTAGCCTACAGAGCGAGGAAGGAGTCAAGGTGATTTTGCTCATTCACGCCCCCCCCCCTCCGCTTATCATCATGCAGGAGGAGGAGGAAGGCGATCTATTGATACTGGGTGTAAAGACAGCCTTTCTTCTGATCCGGTGTTGCTTTTGTTAACAGCAGCGAGCTGGTGAAAGAGAACAAACAGAACAAACGGCCTCCCCTACGTGCATTGTTAGGGTAGGAAACAAAGGAATACCTGTTTTGAATCACCGAGGACTATTACTGTAACAAAGTACAAGATAACATTTCGCCAGAGGATACAAGTGATTCTGAGAGGAGCAACAATGAAACCAGACAGCCTTTCCATCATCTTATCAAACTGCTTGGGGTACTTACTGAACAGTGGGGGGAAATAATAGCAAATAGAGAGCAAGCACAGTTAATCTTTATACAAAGGCTTTTTGATAAATAATAAAATAGAGTTAAGAGTGGCATGCTGGCCTTTGCCAACTCACAGTGCTTAGAAGACAGGATATAAGACAGGCCTAAACAATTTTAAGATAAACAAATACATAAGCAACAGGGAAATGTTGCATGAATGAATTTCCCCATTCTGCTTTTTCAAGCAATTCGAGAAGCAATCAAAGCACTCCGAGCCTTGGTGTGCTTTTACATACTTTTTTTGACACATTGCTTTACAGAAGCTTCATAACAGCCCACTATCAGTAGCTTTGGTGTCACTGTACAGTGTGTAAATGGAATAGGCAGATCTTTGACATAAAAATAATAATCTCTGGTAAAATTACAGTACTACAGTGTATCATAGCATCAGAACTGTGGAAATATTAATACATGGATCTTTGACAATACAATGTAAGATGTCACTTTGAGCAGTTATTATGCTAATAACGGATACTTATTATAAAACAACATGAAAGAGGTAAGCTATGTGGGTGTAGAAAGGGATATTTAGTATTCAGAAAATGTATTAAAAAGGAAGAAAAAGCAAGCGCTTCATACAGCATCTAATCCCACATTAAGCAGATGAGGAGTTCCCTGGCAGATGGGTGTCAGGGTACCCTGGGACTTGGATAAAGCAGCGCGTTCACTCTCAGGGGAGCCCACATGCCAATATAACTTACAGCATCCTTCAAGCTTCTTTTTGTTATGCAGTGGGCCAAACTGGGACTGAAATCATGAAGGTGGGGGGGGGGGAAAGTGGCACTAGAGCTTTGAGGATTTAGTAGAAAAACTGCTCATCGAGTCTACCAAGGTTTCAAGAGAACACAGAATCATAGAATATAGAGTTGGAAGAGACCCATAAAGACTACTGAGTCCAACTCCTGGCATACTCTGCTCTGTGCTTATGTACTTTAAAATAAAATAAAAAATCAATACTAAAGAAATAATAACATACCACAATGAGAGAAAAGTCTCATACCAAATTCCCTACACAAAGGAAGCAAACAGGCGAGCATCATGACTGGTTCCATTTAAGCTACAAGAAAGCATCCGTTTACATTGTGGAAAAAATATAAAATTCTAAGACTATGAAATGTTGCATTTAAAGCCAAAGGAAATATTTACAAAGGGTTTGCAATATAAGGAGGAATCCAAGGAAAGAGAGCCGCTGTTGGCTTGATGGCTGAAGAGTAAATTTCTCTAGGGTTTGTCTGCTTGGGGAAGGAGCAAGCTAGAGCTATTCTCCATTAACTCTCACCCGGGCCCTCTTACTCTGCACTAAGGGCCCCTTTTCCCACCTCATATATTCATAGAATGGCATGGGTTGGAAGGGACTCCAAGGATCATAGAGCTCCAACCCCCCTGCCACAGGCAGAGCCAACAACCTCCAGGCCTGTATCTACACAAGGTTGCCCAGGGCACCATCCAACCTGGCCTTGAACACTTCCAGGGACGGGGCATCCACTACTTCTCTGGGCAGCCTGTTCCAGCACCTCACCACTCTTTCTGTAAAAAACTTCCCCCTAATATCTAATCTAAACCTTCCCTCCTTTAGCTTTAAACCATTCCCCCTTGTCCTGACATTATCTACCCTTTTAAAGAGTGGAATCCCCTCCTGCTAATAAGCTCCCTTCAGGTACTGGAAGGCTGCAATGGGGTCCCCCCCGCAGCCTTCTCTTCTCCAGGCTGAACAAGCCCAGCTCCCTCAGCCTCTCTTTGTAGGGCAGGTGCTCCAGCCCTCAAATCATCTTCGTGGCCCTCCTCTGAACCCTCTCCAACAGTTCCACATCTTTCTTGTATTGGGGGCCCCAGATCTGGACACAGTACTCCAGATGAACTACAGAGGCATTCTGGGGCGGGGGGGTGGAGAGAATCACCCACTTGGCCCCGTGCTGCTACACTCGGATGCAGATCCCAGTTGCGTTTTGCGCGAAAGCTCCTTCCCTATAACCAAGCCCCACGCGGTGCCTGCACGGGCGGCTGAAACCACTCTCGCCCTTACAAATACACACGCCAGCCCCGAAACGCATGCGCTGCGACGGCGAAGACAGAGCATAAGATGTTACACTTCAGACAACAGCCATAAATAAAATTCTTACATGCACCAACGTTAATCCATTTCAAACAGGAATGTTGGTACTCCGGCCGCAGCGGTTGGAAATACCTGTCTTTCAACATTAAGCCTTGCGAGGATAATGCTTAGCTGCAATCCAAACCTTAGTGACTGCAGCAGAACAGCTGAAAGAAGCTGGGTGATTACTTATCACAGCTCCCAGTCTGGGGAGATTGAAACCTGCCACATAGCTTGCATGCAGGTATAAGCAATAATACAGACCCCTTACCTCGAAGAAATAGTGCAGGGAATCATTTGAATTTTGCTTACAGCTGCAAGGATTTCCTGATGCATACTTCTATGTACAGATGCATTTCCAGGACAACCACACTGACCACAGACTAGATCATAGATCCCTCTTTTAATTACTTGACAATTTTCTGGGTCAACTTTATTCAACCACCCACTCACCTACCCCCTATCCTTCCACACACCACCGCCACCACCCCCCCTGCCCCTTCAGGTTTCTACAACTTTTTCATGGTAGATGCAGACTGCCTTATTACATTGTAGGCTTTTACATGGTATTAGTTACCTTTTTCAGGTAAGAGAAGGCACTGGCCACCAGCAAAAACTATCAACAGAAACCTGGGAATCTGCAAACTACATGGAAAGTTACTGCTCTGGTAGCATGACTCCAGTAGACAGCTGTGACCAGCCACTGGTGTGTTCAAATTCCCAAAGCCTCACAATCTACAACTCCTGGGGCATGTGCACTGCAGAAAGAAGACTTGCCTTTCCCCTGCTTTCAGTTCTGAGCTTGATTACTGACCAACATACTAAGAATACGATTTGGAGTTTCTTCCAGTGGAAAGCACTACTGCAGTTATCATCAGTCAGGCCTGGAGCAGGCTGGGAACACGGTAAGAGCAGAGGGTATATGTGAGAGAGCTGTAAGAGTTTTCCACTACACACACCCTTCAGAGACACACAGACTCAGAAAAAAATAAAAGGCTTAAGCACATTCCTGCTAACTCTCATGATCAAATTCCTACTTCTACTGTATTTAGGGGGGGGGTGTCCCTGTAAACCTTCAGTTCTATTAATCAAGGTATTATGTTACATTTGCAAATTTCCCTTTAAAAAGTGGTGGGCAGAGCATAAGAAAAAGCTTGAAAAGAAGATTCCTCCAGAAGCTAAAAATCAGAAGTCATTCATAAATCATTCATCAGTCCTAAACCATGCTCATCACTGGGATCCTGATTCATGATTTGAACTGTGAAGTCTAGCAGAACTGCTGAATTTCCCTCCCCGACAGGTGAACATAACTCATCTTACCCTCTGTGCGAGGGAGCCCTTGAAGTTTTCTTGGCCTTTTAAAATAAACTGTCCCATCAGGCTCTAACAGTCTCCTCTTCCCTTCAAATACCAAAGCCTCAATTACACCATGATTAAAGAGGCTGTATTTACAGATACTACCAGAAGGTACAGGTTGCCAGTTTTATTACAGGTCAGGAATTTGTTTCTCTGTCTACTCCACACTTCAGAGTTTAATGTGGAAATACAGTTTTCTAACAGGCAAGTCAGATTAGCTAAACAACAGGATTCACTCTTGATTATCAATTAAACAGGCATAAAAACATCTAAACAGATGGTTTCTGCCAGTCAACAGAAGTCTTAAGGGGAACTCACATTCATTCACAGAAATATCTTACGCAAAACTAAAACAAATCCAACAGAAGTTGTGCCTCATGTGATGCTTTAAACCCTCCTTTGCTTAAAAAAGTGAAAGGAAAGCCTGTACACCGCAAAATATTGGTTAAGCAATAGAATTCTGCAGCTCCAGTTTCTTTTAAAATTTGTTCCTTGCAATTCAGGGTGCTGATCAGTTTCTAGAAATACCTGATGCAAAAGTATTAACTAATGTTGCTGCTTCAGAGCACCACATTAAGGATCTCAATCTCACTGCATTAGGTATGTCTACACACACACATCAGCAAGCTCCAGCACCACAAAGCTGCCAAAAGGAAAGGCACAGAAGCCAGGTGTTGCAGTTCTCACCCTATGTTCACCAAGGCTCAGCTGAGGTTATTCTCCTTTACTTCTGACCAGTTTCCCTCTGCCTTTCTCACACTTCAGCCTCTGCGCAGGTTCAAACAGATACCTATTTTTTACTTGCCAAAGAAAACATTGCTTTCTCCTGCACAGTCCATCACGTGGTTTCCTCACAAAGATGACACTGTCCCATAGTGTTTAATGGGCAACATTCAGTTTTGGATCAGTAACAAGTTGAAAATCTGGTAACACCCACTCTCTTAATTTAGAAATGGAGCTTTATAATACTGAAATACTGCAAGAAGCTCCACTGTGCTTGCCCTTCCATTAATTTTGTTACTTACTGTGTTGGATTCTCATCAGCAGTTCTTAATTGATGTACTGTGAGCCATGCCACCAAATACTCTCTATGGATCTAGTTGGCAATAATGGTTAGTTTCTACTTTTTGGTAAGCTACTGATTATTTCAGCTACTGATTACTTCAGAGTAAAGATCTTACGTTTTGTAAAGCCCCAATAAAAAGTGGGCACTGCTACAGATAAATAATATACTATAATAAGGATTCTTAGGATGGTACTGTATGATGCACAACCATTTTCCAGATGCTACAGAACTAATTGTGCTGCCAACTGAAGGAGCCAAATCCAAAACAGATCCATAAGAGGAATTAACTGTTGAATCAATCTCATCAGTGAGAAACGCTTCTGCCCTACAAACCCTTGTTCCCATTAGTACCGTCTTCATAAAGTTAATGAAACGCAACCTGCCCCTAACACAGCTGTAAAACCAAAGTAACTCCCATACAGGTGACTCAAATTAATCTGCATCAGAACTGGCATGAAGGAGAGCCAGGGCTAAAGAACATTTTCCATCAGAGCAAAAAGCCATCTCCTACCACAGCGATGTGACACCACTGCAAAGCAGCCTCCGCATGGAACAAGAGCTGCCCGACACAGACTCCTCCCTGACCCAGGAAAACAAGGTAGGGACACAACTGTGTTACTGGAGCTGCACCGCCACCCAATCATCCTTTACATCCTCACAGCAGAACCATCCCCATTGGTTTGTCTCTAGGGTAAAATACTTCTCCATGTAAAGAACAACTGTGTTCCACCTCGAGTTTTAAAGAATTAGGCAATTAGACTGCATGGGCTGTAAGACCCGAAAGGATGACTAGAACATACAGCTTGACTCTTCAGAAACAAAAGCCAAAGAACCTCACCCAGATACACGATATGAACAAAACCAGCAAGAGGCAGACTTACACTCATTCCTAGTCATCACTTAGCTAATCTTTAGATTTTTAGCCCTTTTAATCCTCCATCATAAATCAATACCTCTAGCTCCCAATTATTTCAGTAGCAGGCTCCCTGAGCTGTATCGTGTAAAGAAAATTAATTACCTTTAAAACAGAAAGTTTACTTACACAGACATTAATTGCTATTGTAGCACAGAGGAACTGTTCAGCAGGCCCATGAAATGTTTTACTCAAGCACCTCATTCCAGAGAAGGTAATATTTTTCTCAAATCCTTGGATAACAAAAGGTCAAACACAATGAAGTTCCTATCAGAGAAATAACCTGCTTGGGTCTATTTGCCAAGTACCACAAACAAGTTATCCATATACATCATTAAGGTCTGAATCCCACTATGATCATATGGCACAAACCTGATTGCAATTACAGCGCCTTAGGCAGAAGATGTCATTTTAAGAAGGGAATCACTACTCTGGACAAGTTTTATAAATGATTCTCATTGATTATCATTACCAATTAGAGGAAATAAAAGCATTAAATGGCCAGTTTGATGTTGGAAGGGACCTTTCACCTGGACTCTGTCCCTAACAGATGAGGGTTAAATTTACTGTGACAGCACCTAACCGCATTTGGTACGGCCTGTGATTTGATCGCCCTGGTGTCACACCAGCAGCAGGCTGATTTGGTAAAACCATTACATGCAGTGTTTGTATCAGAAGTATGCTTATTAGTATCCCAGGGAGTTGGAAAACGTAGGCATTTTCCAATTACCTACTTTACATTTCAGTAGCTAAAAAATGACACATCACTATACTATTACCTACAAAGGGATTTTTCACAGGAACACGTATTTTTCTCTTTTATATAGTTTTTTTTTTCTGCCTAATGGATCTCAACTTTATTAATTTCAGCTCCAAAATGTTAGCATTCCCAATAACAACCAATAACCACAAGTAAGCAAATCATGGGTAACATCCTCCTCTCCAAACAAAGAAAATATTGTATTTCTAACGTAGCGTTGCCACTTTCAGTTAGCACAGCCGTGTGAAATTAAATATAAAAGCTCTAGTGAGTGATTTTTTTACTAATCCTGTGTAACACATTTTGCAAAAGTGTCAAAAAGAAATATAGTTCAGTCGCTGAATACAGAATGGAAATTTTTTACTTTACAATCCAAACTTCTCTATTTACATAAAAATAACCTTGCTACAGCAAAAATTTTAGGCTAACACACAAAATTAATGGAGTCCAATTGCATATTATTCTAAATGGGTTATTTTATGGCCATCAGAACATAAGATCTAAATACAAGACATACACTCATACCTGCAGTGTATTTTAGCACGCAAACAGTACTTCGAGAAAGTCCAATAGGTAAGCACCAGAAAAGGGCTTTTCTAAAATCACCACCCTCTCCAAAACCTGTATTTGTACACATGCACAGACAGACTGACAAAAGCCTCCAGGCTGTGGAATGTGCCAGGTATCACCTTTTGTTTTATTTCTTTGCTGACATTTTTTAGAGCTCCTTTTACTGGCACGGTTTTGTTTTATATTGGTTTTACTAGCATCCCAGCACTCACCACTGTTTGTTACGCATGACTCTCTACAGTCCCTCCATGAAGGAAATGAATCATTACAGCTTTTAGTTACAGGGCCTGACTTTTTAATGCAAGCTGTAAGGCTCTCGTGCTTCCATCCTCAGCATCACCCAGCACAGGGGCCCTTCCATTAGACTGTGCTATTAGCCAGGAGTCCTTTGGAGAGCTTTACTTCCACAGGGAAGAGCCATAAACACGAGCTGCAGTGAATGCCAGCTGGGAAGAGAAATGCATTGCCCTATCTCTTTAACGGAAGAAGTTGCTCCCCAGTGCAGCTGGCAAGCTGTTCTCAGGCTCCCCTTTGGAGCCAACTAGAAGACAGCAATTCATGTTCACCAGGAATTACTTTCTGCTTGCTTTCATTTTCCTTTAGATTGAAGCAATATCACAGAATCACAGCATGTTAGGGGTGGGAAGGCACCTCAAAAGATCATCTAGTCCAACTCCCCCCAAGCCAGAGCAGGATCACCTAGATTAAGTCACACAAGAACATGTCCAGGAGGGTTTTGAATGTCTTCAGAGAAGGAGACTCCACAAAATATATTAAAAATACATTAGCAAACAGAATATATTTTTTTAAGTTGCCACTGACATATAGCTGGGCAGTCTGCAGGCCGCTGCTTTGGGAGGGCGGTAGCCCTTCACCACTTCCCTGGGGCTGAGGGAAACTGATAGTTGTGCTAGCAGTAGCCACAAGCCCAAAGAACATGTAATTTTCTCCAAGCAGCTGCCACAGCTCCTAGGGCCAGGACTCCAGATGGGCTGAGTACCCTCCCAGCAGCTACACTCACGTAGATTGGGAAACCAGAGCTTCCAGACATTTGTTCCACCTACCTCTCCAAAGCTAGCTGACCTTTTGGAATACCCGGGCTTTTTGCTGAGGTCTTAAGAGGTAAACACCATTTACTGCTGGGACTTACAAGTTTTCAAAGTCTTGGCTCTGCACCACCAAGTGTAGAAGCGCAAGGGTATCAGGCCTTTCTACAAGGAATAGCTTGAAGTAACAGGCTCTACTTCAGCCTGTCATGAGTCCAGATGTGATTATGAGGACCTGTCTTTGATTTACTGAAATCTGACCAAATCTGCAGTGTTTCCAATTAAGTATTTTGGAAAAATCTTCTGACTAATTCTCCCTATTGATGCATCTACTCTACCTCTGGTTTGCCAAGTGTGATGAAGCAGTGTCCTCAGAGATACACAAAAAAGGACTAGAAGAAATGGAGTGGAGGAGAAAAAAGCTGTAGGAAAACGTTAATCTTGCCTCTCTCTTGTCCAATGTCAAACTCTCACTTACATTAATGAAGAACAATAAAATAGTAACCAAAAAATTTAAAAAGAAAAATATATCCTCTACATAGATGGTACTTCTCAGACTCTGACCATTGTCAACAGCCTACAACCCAGTACAGCAGACAGTTCATCAGAGACAATCAGAAGACTTGATGCGCAAAGCAGGCCACAATAATGAGCAATGGCAGATTTGCAGGTCAGGTCTTTCCACAACAGCACAATTAGTTTATTGATACTGTAGGCATGACAAAGGATAGTGGGATGTGAAGATTCATGATAGGGACAAAGTGAATGATTAAATGGCCTTAGACTTAACTTGTGACCTCATTCCATCATAAACAGCAAACAGTGAGAGAACTTGTGTGTGGATCAAAGGACCTGGCAGGGTTAGCAAGTGAGA
Source organism: Zapornia atra (assembly GCA_013400835.1). Lineage (NCBI taxonomy): Eukaryota > Metazoa > Chordata > Aves > Gruiformes > Rallidae > Zapornia > Zapornia atra. The sequence goes on along the minus strand of VZTU01032083.1, from coordinate 47,799 downwards.
CAAAAGAAATAGCATACCTCACACATTCTTGGGCTGCCACAATGTGCAGTCTGCAGTAGCAACACAAAAGACCCAGGTAGCAGCTGGGTCCCAGAACAACCTAGCTGCCTACCTGTGGAGATGATTAGGCTTCCTCCACAGCTAACAAAGCAGCAGCTGCTGACTAAGGAGAGCCAAGAGGCAGCACAGACACCCACAGTGTCTGCTGCAGAGCAGTAAGCAATAAAAAAGCAAGAACCTACATGAAAAAGAAGTCACTCCCCAGACCTCTCTTCCCAGTAGCACAGCTTTCCAGGCTGAACTGAAACCAACCCAGAAGTGTCGGTTAATTCTGAGATGCAGTCTTCACATTGCCTCCACAAATCCAATTCAGGAACTTGATTCCAGGCTCTCTTGCTCTGACCAGCAAAGACCTCTTTGAGTTCTAGAAACTGTGTTCAAGAGGCGTCTTTCTATGTCCAAGAGGTGTCTTTGCATGCTAGGGTGAGGCAGCGGGATGAGAACGGGTTGTCTTGAGTTTCCTGCTCTATCTGCATTGCTTCTCTATGGCTACTTACAAAGCAACCCCAGTTCATCTGATTACAGCTACAACCATGAACAAACCACTTCGCCCTATGACATATTTCCTTTTCCAAGAACCAAGCATTAACCAGCACTGAAAGTTTTCCATGTCTGTCCTATTTTCTTCGCTGGTAACCTGAAAAGGTACTTTCTATTATCCAAGTGTGTGGGAGAGACAGTCACCTCAACAGGCAAATTTGTGGCATTTGCTCCTTAGAAACCCTTGAAATGCTCACAGTGATTCAAACTTTCCTAGTGGGATTGCAGTAGAGTTTGCTGTAGCTTTTAAGGCATAACAGACATGATGAGCTTTAGGAAGGTAATGGGTACAAAGGTGGTGATCTGTACAGGGACAAAAAGTTGCTACTGGAGATCTACCCAGCCAGCATCTTGCAACCAAAAGACTGCACCGCGTATAGGAAAGACACAGGGGAAAGTCTTTTTGACTTTATTAACAGCAGACCAGCTTGAACCAAACAAGTATTTACCTTTTCCACTATTCTTTTTGGTTTTTAATCACAAGTATTGCAATTGGATACCCTTGTTATCTGCCAAATCAAGTGAGCATATACATTAGTGCTGAGCTTTCTAAGCATCAGCATGCTCTTGCACCACCAAGCTGCAGAAGTCTTTCTGTCTCCTTCATTCAACACCCTCCCACACTTCCATTAAGTCCACACTAAGCTTAACCTGCACATAACTGTTTTTCTAGAGTCCTGTGAAACTCTTGCCCTCAACGATGCTTTCCGTCAGCAATTAGCTCACTGCATGGCAGGGAACTACTTTTTACTTACTTTTGACTTTGCCACCTTCAAGCTTCATTGAATGCTCCTTGTTCTTCAATGATGGTAGAAGAGCATTTCTTGCTCTGTAGAGCCTACACCCTCATTGCCTGTAACCTTTTATCATCTCACCGCTGATTCACCTGATTCATTTCCTTTCCAAAGTAAACAGTCCCAAACCTCTCAGTCTTGCACTATATGAAAGTTTTTCCTTGTCTGATTCAAAACTGATTTAGGTAAATAGGTAAAAACTGACTCTGCTAGCTTAGCTTGTACCTATAAATTGTATTAGCTAGGTTTAACTAAATTAAGTGTATCCACACAGGATTTTTCACTAAATTCCTAAACTCAGTTAAAAATCATATATTTTGTTAACACACGCAAGTGAAAGTGTAGTTAGGCCATAGCCGGTTTGTGATCCACAAGGACTTCCAAGAAGAATTCAGACAGTGCTTTGAGAAAGGGTATATCTCAGCAGATCCCTCAGAGATAGTAATCTCCATTATCCTGAAATTCATGAAGCCCCTATGCATAGCAGGGAGTAATTCTTCTGGAATATTTTCCACCAACAACACAGGGATTTGTTACAGAATTAACTTGACATGTTTTATCTTGATAGCACATCCATTTACAGGAGATAGTTTATTGCCTAGGCAAGTCAAACTGCTATTAAACCACAGATTTTAATTCACCTGCAAGTGAGCTGCCCTATTGTACCACACAACAGAGATATAATGAAATCTGCTATAAAAATTAATTCTGAAAATATCAAATACAAGCATTGTTAAGTTTAAACAAAGGATATTTGCTAGTTCATTCCAAGACTCGCCTGCATTCAAAAATCCAATGAAAACTGGCTTTTACACACACAGACATGCACACACTTGCTCATGGAAAAAGAGTTTTAAATTATGGCTATTAAATGCATGGTATTTCTTAATGATAGCATCCATTGTTATACTGGTAATAATATATTTGACAGAGGAAAAAGAAGAATTTATCTTAAAGCTGCCAATGGATTTTAATAAAGAGTACTTTCCAATAGAAGGCAATGTCCTTATCTATTAGACTACAAAGTGCTTGAGTATTTCACAAGAAATTAGAGAGGTGCTATTTTGCAATAGAAACTTCCTGGAAGTTACAAAGCAAATAATTCTAAAAATCAAATATACAGGCCCCTAAGTTGAAAGAAAGTAATTTCCTGCATTAACATCTATTACACATGCATACAAATTTTCATGCAAATCAGACTTCATTTATTGTGTACTTTGCCTTGTTTAATTAAAAATGAAAAAAGAAGAACACCTTGCCCCCTCCATTCTGCCTATTAAGTTGTTTCTACCAACAGGACCCTCACAACAGTGTTTCCATTGAGGCTACTCACAGAGGTGTGCACATAAACAGAAGACTGATGCTTAGGTTAGAGAGAGCAGCCACCCGGCCTGTCCGTCACGTTCACCTCTATCCTCACGGTAATTGCTGTACTCTCTGAGAAGCTGACTAGACCCATCATGATCTCAGAGCACTAGTTATCCCCTACCGAATCATTTTCGAAATTGGTAAATAATACAGCTAATACAAAAGGAGAGAATGTCAGACAATTCTGCCTCAGGGGCCTCACTTTCACTGTACGCACAGACTTGCTGAAAGCAGCTGAAATACACACAGGTCACTGCTACAGCTGCGGTCCTGGCTGTGATGCCCCTTGTTCAGACATCATTGTGCCTACCCCACGTGTGTGTCCCCTTGATGCCTCCCTATAACCTTCGTTCCTCTTTTCCCATAGGGAAACATGCCAGCCTCCTGCCCTTGGCTGCTCCAAGCCAGCAGGACATGCTAGCTGGATGGGCAGAGGAGCTGCTGCGGGAAAGGCTTATGTAGCGCCCCATTTAGCTTCAAAGCGCCTTCCTGCCAGCTCGGTTTCCCTGCCTAACTCCACTATCTATAGCTTTCAAATGCCTCCCCTTCGTAATCACACCTCCTACTTTTCTGAAGACTATTTTGTGGGAGCGCTGAACATATTTGTTGGCTTACTGGCCCCTAGCACACTGACTGCTCATTCAATAACATTCTCACAAGACTGGAAAAGACTTGTCATCCTCTTACTATCTGGCACTCTGTTACTAGTTTACTACTGTTTCCCTCTGCAGTACAGGTCCAAATTGGATGTCAGACACAGAAAAATGCCAGCAAAAGCTCCAGTTCACAGTCAGGAACCAGTCACCAGACACAGTCCAAAACCAGACACCCACTGGCACATCACCATAAACACAAGGTTTTCCATGAGTAAGCCCTTTACCATTCATGTTTTTGTCAGTGAGGACGCAGGAAAATGCAGTTATTGCAGGACTTCTAAATATTTGCAAGGTGCTAACACCCTATAATGATCACATTAGTCAAAAACCGAGGCAGGCACCAGGACAAAGAGATTCTCCAGCTTACGCAGCCAAGTCTTCTCAAGACCAAATTCCCACGGAGATCACACAACCTACAGTGCAATTGTCTCCTGGTTGTCTACATATTCAGGCAAGGAAGGAAGGGATTAGGTCCGTAAGTCTGCCTGCTCACCAGCCAGCCCGCCAAGCGCATCCGCCATCCAGCCTCATTCTTCCCCCTGTCTGGCTCTGCGAACGGCTGACTTTCCAGGGCTCCAGCGCAGCCGCTTCAAATAAACCTGGGGCAATCCTATCAGTGGCTCAACTGTCAGCTAAAATAATCACCTGGCTGTCACCAAGAGCAACACAGGTAGGGAAAGGGGAACAACCCAAAACGCATGCTTTCAGTCGGTATGGTAAACAGCTGACATACGGCAATTTTAAAGGGGCTGACATGCTGTAGCAATTATAAAAAGGCTGACACTCAGCTGAAAGAGCTGACAGTTGGAAGTTACTCCCGAGCACAAAAGAGGAAAAATGAAAGTGAAATGTGACTGAACTGTTGTCTGCCGTGCTCATATTTTGTTGACAAATGCGTATGGAGGTATGAGAATTCGGCCCTTTCTTAAGAGTGTCGCCACCGGCTGCTGATAAAAAAGCAACCTGCATCTATTACAGATGTGTTACTCTTCAAACTGATGCTCCCTCGGTAGCAGCGAGAGGACAAAGCGCTCTGCTCTTATAAATCCGTTGTGCCGGCTAAGGCTCGAGTTTCAATAGCAGCATTTGACATTGTTGTGCATCCCCTCTACATGGGGAAAGAGAGACTACTTGGAATTTGAAAGACCGCATTATACTGAAATACATCTCTAAACACATCACCCAAAGAAAATGCAAGTTTGCTGATGGTTTCAAATTTCAAATTTATTTTCTATTTTAGGTGCTTCAAAACCATTGTTCAGTTATTACACTAGCACTTTATATGAACTCTCTACGACCAAAAATAGATTCAGTTAGATACAGTCTTTCAGGACATCACTTCCACAGCACGCTTGCTTTACTGACCTCTAAGACTGCTTTTGATACAGTAAGAAATACAATTTTACGATGCTGAAGTATTATACTTAGTGTTACATGAACACATATCGGTTTCATTGTAGCAGAATGTTTAAATACATAGAGGCGGTACTTCCCCCTCAAAAGCTTGAAATTTCAAGATCTGATCCTCCAAGTGTGCACACCAGTAATTTTATTTACAGCTGCATTCATTTTATACAATTGCCAGGTAATTCATATCAACTTTTGGAGTTTAAGTGCATCTGAAAGCTCTGTGTAGATGCAGTTTCATTTCTAAAAGCATCAAAGCATTTTGCGGCACAGAATCATACAAGAACGGAGTGGAATATCTATGGCATTCTCCTGCTCCGAGGCAGGATAATTCCTAATCCCAAACAAAATCTCATCAAGGGTGTTTCTGTCTTTTGTGTGGAATAGAGTAAGATTTAGACTATGTATGTTCAGCAAAATTGTTATTTTAACAAACTCCAAATCTCCAGATTTATTTCAAACTGTGACCTGTCCATGTCCTTTTTTCTCCAAATGTGAAAATTGTTCCCAAAATTATACTGGGCAAAATAGTTCTCTTACAACCTTAAAGAGCTTAATGCATAGAAGGGAATCTCAATTTCCCATCCATGCTATAGCATGTCCTTCTGCTTGGCGTTAAAATGTAAGAATTCTTTAAACTGCTAGCTCACAGACAACACACATCCGACTACCTCATCTGAGCCCACTAATCCAACTTCTTCAGGCTTGATTATTTTTAATGAGCTGTACCTCTGTACCCCCTTCTGCATGGTTTCTACTCATAATAAGTTTTACCTGATCATAAATAATTTCAAGAAGGTATAATGTAGCATGCTCTCTAACCCGTGAAAAAAGTGGTGAACTTCCTTTGCCTGTAGGATACAAAATTCGTCCTATTATGAAGTAAAAAGTTAGATCTCAGCTTTCAAAATTTTATTAGCATTTTATAAGTACTTTTATAAACTCTGTTTTTTAAATTTATTAACTCATTGATCCTTTTGACCCTCACACATCTGGGCTGATTGTAAGGTGCTGAAGGTGCTGTCAGAGCTACAGTAACACTTGTATAATGGGGAGGTCTCCGCCCTCTTGTCCTACGGCCATGGGAGCATTGCAGGCACATGCTGGCACAGGTTTGGAAAGAGATCAGGCATGGGGATAGTAACAGACTACAGATCAGAAACGATGTTTTGTCCCCCCACTATGACCAGTGTTGCATTGGGCATCCAGTACCCAGAGAATACTTTATATTTGGTGAATCTATCTTCAGAGCAAGCAGTGGCCTGGCTTACAAGCAAGAATTCCCTCACACTTGCTAACAACAGAGTAAGATGGATAAACTACCTCATTCCTGTTTTCCTTAACTTTGCCCTTAAAATTTATCACTAGATCCCACTGATGCATTTATGCATTTTCTACTGTTTGGGCTTTTAAATGTGACTGTCCTGGTTCTGGCTGAGATAAACATTACATTTCTTTCTTGTACCTGGTACAGTGCTGTGTTTTGGATTTAGGATGGGACTAATGTTGATAACACACCGATGTTTCAGTTGTTGCTACATAGTTGTAGTGTCTACACCAAGTGAAGGACTTTGAGCTTCCCATGCTCTGCTAGATACTCAAGAAGCTGGGAGAGCACAGGCGGGACAGCTGACCCAGATTGGCCCAAGGGATATTCCCTGTCATATAACATCATGCTCCATATAGAACTGGGGAATCTAGCTGGGAGGTGGGATCATTGCTCAGAAACAGACTGGGAATTGGAGGGTTTTTCCCATGGGTGGGGAGGGATTGCATTTGTGCTTCACTTCTTTTATGTATTATTACTATTGCAATTACTATTATTCTTTTCCTTTGTTATCCTATTAAACTGCCTTTATCTCAACCCAAAAGATTTTTTTTTCCATTCTCCTCTCCATCCCCTTGGGGACAGAAGGGGGGAGCAAGTGTGGTACAGAGGTTAAACCTCGATAGTGAGTTTTGGTATTATTGCCAAACTGTTGCACATGTGCTTTCCCCTCAATACTTTTACCCACTGTTACAATACAACAACTCTTGGTTAGAAGCAGAACTTAGTATTTTCTGCCTTTGCATAAACCATTTCTGCCTTTGCACTGTTTGTACACAGAGTAGCTTGGTGTACAGTACATTTCTGTACTTATCACTTGGTACCTCACCTTTAAAATTCTCTGCAGTGATCTCCACGCCACCTTTCAGAGGTCCTGACCCCAACTGTTGAAGACCTGTACTCCTCCTCACAGTCTTCTGGGTACCTCTGACAGTCTCTGCTGAGCATTAGAAGTGAACCCACGACACACAACAAAGCAAGGACCACTGGATGCTTAGACTATTGATACAACAAAACTGTGCATCAACAGGTGCAACTGCTCTGACCTGCATCTTAAAAATGGCAAAGGTTCTACCTACGACAGATTCAGCTGTAATTTTCCTTTGTGTAGGTGAGAAACAAGTCATTGGTATCAGCAAAACAGGCATCTGTTAACTGTTGCATCACCGTGTCTTCCTGCTCATAGTTCTTAATAACATACAGTACATAATACATACACACCTGTTACCTACAGTCATCTAATTTTAATGGCTCTGGTCTCTTCCAGGTGTTACCCTCAGATGTGGATGCATGACTAAGAGGGGCTCGATATGATCATAGGTAAGAAGCGCAGCCAGTTGTGAAATGAATGACATCTTTTCATGGGCTTGGCTTGTACCTGCAGACAACCTGGCCATTAGGGATATTTCTGAGTTGTGTGGAATAAAGCCACAGTCCACAGGACAGCGTGATCTAACAGACAGTCTGTTGTGAGGATGTAAGTTTAACTCACAAACGGTAGCAGTTAGGGATAACTGTGACTGCATTACTTGATCCATTAGCAAGAAAAACATTACTAACTGTTCTGCATGTAACAGCATGCCAAAAGGCATGACTCTGAGCAACTTTTACCAGCACTGGGTGATTGCAGTTCTGATGTAGATCTGGCTGATTATCTCATGACAGTCCTGTGGTATGTGCTGCTTGTAAAGATTCCCTGAGCAACGATCAGCTCTGACTCTCTAGCCTCCATGTGGCTTCTTTTAGAACTGATTGATCATTTATCTATCTTCTGCACAGGGTGCAGAACGTGACAAGTTCAAGAAGTTGCAATTCGGTCCCCATTTTAAGATCTAACAGGGATACGCTTTGCATAAGACCACAACACCAGGTGACAGCACTTATGGCTTTCCTTCTCATTAAGCTTGCTGTTTTCCTCCCTTCTCCCTCTAGCCTCCTCCAAACTTAGGTGTTCTCTGCTTAAACAAGAACCTCCCCAAACGCACAACTGGCACACTTCACCTGCACGCATTTAAGTGCCTACAGAACATCTGTGGATGTCTGTCTTTGAGGTCATGCCAGCCAGCTCACCATTTCCCTGCACCCTTCTTAACAGCCATCTGATAATGGCGTGTCATTTCCTGTGTCACACTGCGAGTGCAAGGGTGCAGATGACAGTGTGGATGGTGGCTGCTCCCTTTAAGGCAGAAATCAGTTTATCACTTGGAAATTTCAGCATGTCCCCCTGACCCAGTAAAGCTGAAACATGCCTCCAGTTATAAGTCGGTTCAAACAGACGCATGCTCACACAGTTCTGATCTGACTGGACTGATCTCCCTGAGATCAATTCTTAGATCAGGGGAAATTTAGTCTAAGAGCATATCATATGGGAGTCATGGGAGAAATAAGACAGAAAAAAAAAATGGGGATTGTTTCCCTTCTAAACTCTTTGGAGATATCCTTTCTAGCCTGTCATATCTCAAACCCAACTAGCCTAAATATTATTGTATCTGTTGGCTTTGGCAAGGACTCGCTGTTGCCTTTTATTAGATATGAAGCAATAGGTGGGAGAGAGAGTACCAATTAACTAGTAAAAGTGGCTTTCACATACTTTGAAAGTCTGCATGTCCTCGAAGCACACTCAATAAAGTTAACATGGCTAACCAGGGCACTGTATAATGTCTGTGAAACCTAGATAGGCATTCTGCAAACTCGGCGAGATTCTGTTGTGTGCTCCTTTAACTGCACACGGATCCAATACACACTTCATAAAGTTCTTGTCTCCAAATACTAACCTTGCAAACTCCTTCCTTCCAGTCCTACTCAAAAGTTGCTGTTTTCAATTAGCTTTCTAGCAAGGACTCCCTCTCTGCCCTCTGTGCCACTCCCTTTCACTCTCAATTCACCTGAACACCAGAAGTTATTCACATCCTACTCCCATATAACATGCTCACACACCTGTCCCTCTGTGAGGACTTGTAGTTATCCTTCTTGCCTTATGTCTGATCCACGTGGTATCTGCCTCCAGGCAATAACGTACTCATTTTGAATTCTCAGCAAAGCACAACACACATTTATTATACTATAGCTAATATCAAATTACTACTAAATATAACAGCAACAACAATTACCTTTGGTAGATATTAGCCCTTTAACTCCCTTTCCACAAAGACTTTTCTTGAGTGTGTTAGTTTGGATGCAAAAAGAGATTTTCCGCAATAGGCTCCTGGAAATTAGTATAGACTCAGTAATAACCTCAGTGAGACAACCATCATTAGCTAATGGTGAAGAAGAGGTGCCAGTGGTGCTTGAGGCACTCGTTGAAATCAATTAACAGAGACCCTATGCTAATGGTACAGGCATAGGTTCCACACCATTTTATTTTCATTCTCCAGTCAATGATAACAATCCTTTGCAGACGGTCTAGAACTAAACGGGGAAATGCTCATTTTATCTGCCTGCAGTATTTTCAGTTGTTGATCACGTTATCACTTTGAACACCTTGTGCAGAGTATCTTTTTGGAAAGAATAAACTCTGAAACTGTAAGCCAAGGTGTTCAATGGAATCAAAACTCGGAAGCCCAAGAACACTAAGTATATTAACCGAGCTTTGGGGCTTCAGTCTGTAATTTTTATTCATCCAGCACTTGTTTTTCAGTCAAGGAAACTATTTCTATTCTGCTTCTATAACAAGATTGGTCTTCTCTTAATAGAATGTATAATGACAATAACAGCTGTATTTAAACACATGGCAGAAGCCATTAGGCATGGAAGAATCACACTTTTTCTAGTAAATCATGGCTGTCTAAGAAATTTTATACATGACTATCCTTGTCCATACTATGAGTCAAGTTGTGTCTTGTTTTATCCCAGTTAAGATGCACTGGTTCCTACAGTTGCTGGAACAATTCACGCTCTCCTTATAGCTCAGAATGCAATGTGGGGAAATGAAACAAAACTGAAGTTTTTGTTATAGACAAAGGAGAATTTCAGAGGCACGGAGAAAGGATGAGGAGCAAGGAAGGAAAGAAACTACTGTAGAATACTTAATATCTACAGTATCTTTCAGATCTGTCCTTCTTTCTTTAAGCTGTCTAAACATCACATTAGAACCTGATCTGAGCACTACTTTCATGGACATTATTACCAGTGTTCCTTTCGCCACTTTTCCTATTTACAGTTGCAGTCCCATTTTCTTCACTAGTTGGGTATATTCTGAGACAGGCTGTTAGAAACTAATAACTTTGCTGAGACTGTAACTTTTTATACCCTTACTGCATAATTACTACTGGCAGATAGTCAGTCCAGGAATCCACCTAGCAGAAGCTGCTGGGAAATAATCCCAGTCGCTATGTGAGCGGCATGGCTACAGCCAGGCAGAAAACAACCAAATATGAAACCAAACAAAAACTTCACCACTTCACACTTCAGTAACTATTCTTCCCTCTTAGCTCCAAGCAATTAAGTAAACTTTAACCTCGGTATAGTAAGAATTACTGTGCTGTATGAGTGCAATATGACACAGTAAGCTTTTACCACAGATTAAAGATGGTCTAAAAACACTGTGAGCATCTAGCAAAACACTGGGAATAGCATGCAACAACATGGGTATTGTTCTTTTCTAGCTTCATTGATTATCCATTGTTTGAAGCCTCAGATTGGTTACAAGCTGGCACTCAACCCTTGGACAGGAATTCCTGTGAATATTGGGCTTTTGAGAACAAGCTTTACATGAGTGAGAAGGATATTCCATGCATTGGCCAAGCTCTGTACTGTCATGTGTCCCCTGAATAGGACCGCTTTCCAGTCTCAGCACACAGGCACAAAGGCATACCAATACATCAGAGTCAAGGCAATGTCCCAACTGCTCAAGAGAAGATAACAATGCCCTTTTCAGTGCTGCATCTTCCTCAGACTCGGAATCCTCACAACCCTTCTGCAGCCAAGATGAATTTGCCTTTAGCCAAAGAGCCGTTTCTGTGTCTTCTGCATACAAAATTTGTGGTTGCGTTTCCGATGACTCAAGAGTGTTGTTTAGCTCCCACCCATGATGTTCATTGTTTACGTCCCTGGATTTGTTACCTAATCAACTACATATGCACTTAATTTCACTTTGTAATAACTCTAAATAGTACTTTTCACAAAATCTCTGCACTACAGTGAATATTTCTATGTTTACCCCAGGAACTACTCGGGATGTGATCAGCTTTTCAAGCTTCATCCACTTATTGATCAGTTGGCTGAAAAACTTAAACAGCTGTTTGTTCTTTGCCAAAACATTTCTCACGCAATTTATTTACAGGGAAAACTATCTTAAATAGCCTGTTCTTCTTTCAGAAGTCTCAGTATTGTGTAAGACTTTGAAGGCTTGTTCATACGTGCTATCATGTGTGTTGGTTTAGTACAGACAAAGGCAAAGGGCAGAAGTCAGTTCCTCTCCAACTTTATGCTTTAACCCTAACATAAAACCAGTGCGAGACCTCATTCTCCACATTCTTTATTCTCAGTATGCCACCTGAAAAGAAATACATTTTAAATCTGTGTTTACTCAAGGTAAGATTCTTACCCATATGAGTCAAAGGAATTCTCAGCATATGAGATAAAAAGTAATTTTGGAGCTATCAAAATTATGAGGCCTGATTCCCAATATCTCTTTTCCTTATGGATTCTCTGGTGTCTAATAAAATATGCATTTATTAGTCTTGCCCTCAGTTAAGGTACTAACAGTTTCTTTCTCTCTATTCTTCTCATCTGCTTATTTCTGTAATAAAGGCACAATCCTAAGTTCATCTAAGGATTCTCTCACTAGAAGGCAAGAGAAGTGTGAGAGGCAGAGTACATCAAATGCATGAAAATGTAGTAGACCTGCCTGCAAAGTAAGGCTTTCAGTTCACAGTGAATTTCCTCTTTTTGATTTTTTTTAATTTGATTTTTTTTTAATTCTCCTTAAAGTAGATGGCCCCTGGGCCTTGCTCACCAAAACAGGTTAATGCTTACTAGCTTTGCTGCCCACAGCAGCAATAGAAAGGACCAAAACCTCCTTTCCAGAGGCACCTGCCAGGCACTGTGTCTCTGAGCGGCTGTTCAAGGTGGATGTAGCTGGGAGCCTCCCTGTGCTGCCATGAATTACATACAGCCTGCCCTGGAGCTGTGACCTGGGACCGTGCAGGACAAACACCAAACTATGATGGACTCAGCGCTTATTGGGTCTGTGGCTCTGGGACAGACTCACCACCCAGGGAGCCACCAGGCTCTGGGAACTCTGGAGGAACAGGACACTAACACAGAATAAGCTTCTTTTTCAGTCCATTTCGTTAGGAAGACACTGAACTGTGCAGCTCATGATGAATATCATGATGGCCCACAGCATGGTAAAGAGCAGTTTAAGAATGAAGAATGGGTGCTTAAAAGGGGACCTGAAAGAGACACAGTTGATGTCTCTGGGCTGAGGAATGACTGAAACATTCTTAGCAATGAATTAGAGAAAGACCCATTATTGTCCAGCTCTGTCCACACTTTAAAGATAACACTGGAATTTCAGTGTGACATCAAACTCTCAGAATAGCAACAGCTGCCAGTAAAATTTTCTGCCATCTCTGGGTGGCTAAGAATTTGTCCATCCGGACAGACAATGGCCTGACCTTGACTATTCATGCCTGCATTACATCTTGGCAAGGCCACAGCCCATGATACACCTGGCACAAAGCCTTCAGTACTTGGAAGCTCCAGCTAGTACAAAGTGTTGCCTTTTATACAGTTATCAGGAGAAGCTGCTACCATAGGCAACTGGTAGTGTTGTCTACTGGTAGTGTTATCTCTGCTTGCTTTGTCCCCCACACCCCAGACTGGTTCCTTGTATCCATGACTGCTTTCACTTTTCTTAACTTCAATTTGCTCAGTGGGCTGGGTCCAGATTATCTGAAAAAACACCTAAACCTCCAGGATAAAGACAGTGGTTGACAATTACTCTCCTGTGCACAATGGTTATGATATGTGCCTACGGTACAATAAGCACATCTGACCTGAGACTGGAGTGATCCGCCCTCAGAAAGAAACTTCTGATCATCTGCTTCAAGCACAAACTGCATTTCTTAGCCCTTATCTTCTGTAAACGTAAACACATAGTAACATACAGCTTTTCAAACCAAACAAAACTACATACATAAGAGAAATTATTAAACAATAATTGCCCTTGAAGAGTCTTCCACTCTTCCTGACCTAACGCTTGTGGAGGGTGAGTGAAGAAACACCGTATTGTTTCAGCGGTAGTCCTGTAAATAAACTAGCAGAAGGCTTTCAGAGACTGATGATTAGATCAGATCACATGTACAGCAGAACAGAATTCCCAAGCTAATACCAAGTGCCTTTCCCCAAAGCACTCAGCTTTTCCCCTCTAGAATCTCACACCTGGGTACCACTCTCGTGCAGCGATATCACAAGCGAGCATTCTGGGAAGTAACATACAAATAAGCCCACAAAACACTTCAGAACTCTTATACCAAACACTAGCAAATTGTTTCTGAATGAGAATACAATGTACCCAGCCCAGATAGGCTTGCTTTTGCTGTAACCTTGGTGTGCTCATTTCCATGTAAATACACAGAAAGTTCTTCACCTTGGAGCCATTTCATAGGGGGTTTTGTATCTGAAATGTAGGTATAAAGTGAAAGCTCCATGTGTGCTTGTAAATCATTTGTGCTAAATGATCTGTGCAAACCTCAGACATACCGAGGTTCTCCTTGGTGGAAAACAAAATGAAATGCTCTTCCTTGGGTATGCAATGTTACATTACCAAACCTGTACCTAGGACCAACTTTTGGTGGATTTGGGGCCTACACAGTGCTTGGGAAAATGGAAATACTGGCTGTAGCTAAAGTCCTCACTGGGGGTACCACTCCTGGGAAAACTCTGGTCACAAAGTCAGCTGTGACAAATGTCACCCATATACTCACCAACCTGCAAAGGAATTGCAGAGCTGCCTTCAGCTCTCAAAGTGCTCCCTACACTGATCCTTGCAAAGATGCTATCGCTCCAACACAAGCTGGAGAGAATCCTGGGTAGAATTTATGGGCTTGCCTCCCTCTGCACCAAGTCATGGAGTGGCAGGGTGGTGTGACCGCTCAGCCACACAACCTGTTGCAAGCTCCAGCTGGGAATAAGCTCTCAGGATTGCATGTTGTTCTCTCCCCTGGTCACCCACTGTGCCATACTGGAGAACGTTGATGTGCTGCTGTATATAGGGTGAGACCTACAGGCTTTTAACTAAAATGAGAGAAAACATTATAAGAGTGTTGGACGATATTTTTCAATGTGTTTTGCTTTAAGATAAAAGAACAGAATCTTTATAGAGTTAATCATCTTCTAAATCTTACACTCCACTGATTCTGCCTAATTTTCTCCCCCCTCTAAATGGCAGCTATGCTTTAAAGCACCAACTACTATATACTTAATAAATTATAGAGTCCGTTTTCATAATTTTTCTTCTCATACATTGGTCAGAGATGGTTTCAACACAGAAAGATGTATGGGAGGTAACCTAGGTCTTCCTCCAACAAAGCACTTAAGCGTACACTTCAGCATGTCAGCATCCCAGCTGAAGACAGTGGGATATATTTCAAGTAGTGCACAATTCACAATTTTATTGAAGTTCAAAGACAAATAAAAAATGAACATACAGCAGGAAAAAAACCCCAGTATCTGTATAACTGACACTATGGTAGTACCTTCTACTGAAATTCCACAGAAATAGGAAAATGCTTTCTTTGGTTAATTCAGCAATGTTTCTTTTGGAGGCAGTAACAAAAAAAAAAAATTAAAAAAAGAATCACCCAGTTCCACTTAGATGGAAACAAAACTCTTTTTAGGTAAAAGATAAGACTTTTATGATTGAAGTGTGATCACGAAAAACAGAGTCTTGGCAGTGGAATCAGGAGATGTTGTAGAATCTTAGTATTAGTTATTCATAAGTATGCACGTGTCAGGAAATCAGGTTCTAATGTCCTTTACAATTTCTGTGTAGAGTGCTTATACTTCTAGCATGTATCAGTGCACCTCTGACATTTGTTTAAGAGTCAAATAAACAATGGTACTGTTATTTCATTCCATTTAGAAAGTTCTCAGATGATGTTTCCAGGAATAGTTGGGTTTTGTTTTGTGGTTGGAATGTTTTTTTCACGATAGTGTTGGATTTTACTATCACTTTAATGGGTTTTCCCCTTCTCATCACATTTCTGGTGTCACTATTTTACCAGATATCCGAAATACTTCTGCACTAATAAATACTGGCTGTCCTGGGACAGCACCCAGAAAAGATACATACATTTAGGGAGGTTTGAAATATCACAGCACTTCCCAAAAATACAAGCTAGTCATTGCAACCACCTTGGCAATGGCGAGCCTGGAAAAGCTGGGAGTGGATTTTTTAAAAAAAAGAAAAGAAAAAGGAATATATTATTGTACTTTAGCATGGCTACAATTAGGCCAAAAAAAAATGTAGTCCTCTTGCTTCTACATCCAGAAAATCCTGGCAAATAAAACAGCGCAATACTGAGTTGTCTAAACACATTATTAGCCACACCATAGATAATCAGGCCTTCTCTCGTATTCATTCACCTTCAGTCATACCTTGTTTGCCTTCCTCATGTCCACCATTGGTAAAACATTAGACAGTATGGCACATCAGAAAGTAACTACTGAGCAGGGATTTCTGCTGATGGCAGGGGTTTTTTTTTAGTGCTCAAGGCGCTGGTACAGCCAACTCATGTGTAAATGGCAACCTTGGCTCTACATTTTAATTTTGAAATAAAAGCATTTTAAGTTCCGGTAAGTGGCACAATGCAAGGAAAGGGATCCTAGAAACAATCACACACGCCCAGATCGTTCAGCTACGTACAGAAACATGCAGTCACGACAGAATGAAATATTCATGAACTCGGGGAGATTAAATTGTGTGTTCCTCTATCACAGTATGTAAAACACCGGTTACCTTTTTAAAAATAAAGCCCTTGTGTCCACCTTATTAAGCTGCACAGGCCCTGTTTCAAATGATAAGTCCTTGATACTCTCTTTTAATTGAAACAATAGGACGGATTTTACCCAACAGTAGCAAACCTAAAAGTATAGGAGGTAAACGCTACAAACTCGGGGTCTCCATGTAGGGATACTATTTATTTTTTCAGACCACCCTGTATTTCTCACGATAATTGCAACTCTAGTCATGCAAAAACATGATGTGACATAGTTGTTGCATTAATTTATTGCACTGCTGGTTTACATTCCTTCATTGTGTTACTGTCCTCTTCACACATTTCTAACAAAACCAAACTATAGTAAAACTAGTTGAAGAAACACAGCTCAAATCCAGGACAGGGCAACATTTCTTTCTTTCATTTAGGCTAGGATTATAATCTGGTTTGGGGTATCTGTCCATTACAAGAATTATTCGCATTTCAATAAAATATAAAGGGCTGCGTTTTCCGGTCTAGCACACACGGATCACTCCTTCCAACAATCGCCAAATTACGGTGAAACTTACACATTTATCAGTCCCTGCCTATTACAGACCTACAGACACAGCAGAATTCATCGGCTTCAGTTTGGTAAACCCATGCCGAGAAAAATGAATGGAAATGAAGACAGTGCCCACAGACAAAAGCACTGATCAATGCACTCCGCTGACATTATCTTAATGGCAACGTTTTTCCATCCCATCCTCCCTACTTTCCGATCCTTCCAGCAGCAGACATATCCGCGCTAAAGGATGCGATCTGACCCATTTCTCGTTGAACTCCGTCACCCACAGGTTTTCACTCGGCGGCGAGCAGCCGTCCCCCGGTCCACAATGACACAGCAGGGCTGGAGGGGCACGGCGCCCGGGCTTTTTCCCCCAGGTGACTCGCCCCTCGCCGCTGGGTGAAACCCGAGGCG
>VZTU01032083.1:0-29604 GCA_013400835.1 Zapornia atra | reverse complement strand
GCACCACCCGCTATTGCAAATGTGGGCTCCTTGATGTTAATCTCCTCTCCGTGGTCGGAGTGTATGTGTGTGACTGGAGCTCCCTCTCTCTCAGGCTGCCAGCGCCACGCAGCACTGCACAAGGAGAACTGGAGTAAGGAGAAAAACAAGAGCAAAATCCAGGCTGGAAATCTGTATCAGCACCAGCCACCGGCTCTCTGATTTTATCAACGCAAATACATGAAGAGAAAGGGGAAAAACATCGCGTGTGAGACGCTACATTGGCCGTGACTGCAGCACGCACACCATTTATTTCGTTCCCAGCGTTAGCTTCCTTCTCAGACTGAAGTTAGACATGGTGGGGAAAAATGCAATCTCATTAAGAGTGTTTTATACCAAAACAAGAATTTCCTTAGCGGTGCCAGAGCGAAGCCAACTCTTCAGTTAGTCTCCTTTTCATTTTGAAGAGATGAATGGTGAGCGTAGACCCCGTCTTTCTTAAATCAGGACACCATCAGGTGACCAGTCTGCACTTCTAAATATAACACCACATTGTCCAGAGGAACAGCTGCTTTCAAAGTTAACTGGAAACATCTACTGAGAGAGAGCCTGCAGTGTCAAGATACGTATCTGATCTATACCTGATCTGTCTGATGCGTGCACTGACCTCTCTCAACAGCAACTACCTGCTCTGCACAGCTACTGGCCCGCATCCTCAGGAGCTGGTCTGTTTTACAACAGAAGAGAATCTGTCCCATGGTACTTTGGGAAGCGGGTGACTATCAGGTATTACATGGTGCCCTTTTATTCCTCGCCTTGGGTTCCGTTATTCCCCAACAGGGTTGTTAACTGTGGGAACCCGAACAGATCGTATTGCAACAGTATGTTTGGACAAAGGGCAAGGGCTACTCTTGCAATAGAGAAAAGAGACTTTGCCACATACCAAAGCTGCATTTTTAAAATACACATCTCTAAAGATCCTTTAGTAGTATTCTTGAAGCGTGTCAAGTATTTGTAGGCCCTGACGTCTTCTTAGATTGGTGCGGATAAGGAGCATTTCTACTGAAACTATGAGCATCAATGTTTAAAAATGAGGTAAATAATAAGACATTCAAGCCCTGAATATTGAAGATTATCATCATAATTTAGATTACTTACAATCATTTATTTATAATCATTTAAATATGTCTGTGTTTTGGGGTGGAAGGCTTTAAACCTTCTGGATACTTGTAGTTTTAGCCTTGTTAGCAAAAGGCGGCACTTACTGCAGGTAGGCACTTTTTTGGGGGAGGGATCTGTTTGCATAGCCATGATGGCCACAGAACCTGTGGACTTTGCTGCAGAATTGCCCTGAGCACAGCAATGAGCCAACACAGATGACAAGCCACCCTCCCCATCAGTCCGCCTGCGCAGTCACCACCTCCTTCAACACATAAGAAAGCACACAAAGAGCAATATTCTGTGCTCAAGAGTTTCTCCAGTTTGGGTCAAAGTACTTCCAGTATCATGGGTTGGAAAATGGCAAGATAAAAGTGAAAATAAAAACACTGTTCATTCAGGTGTTGCGGAGCACACTTACAAAATTAGTGATAAATTACATAAATGACATAGAAACCTTCCTGAGATGGGTAATACTAAACAGTGCTGTTAGAAAATAACAATTCCCAACATACCATCTCCAGAATTGTAAAGCAACATCCAAAGCAAAACCAAACCATCTTAAAATAGAGAAAAGCTAGCCCAAACACAAACCTTTCACTACATACTCTGAAGCTTACTGGAGCTGGCCATTGGCATATACCAGTTAAGTATAATGGAGCCTAAGTCTGAAAGCTCTGCCCCTAATCCTAGAGAATTTAACTTCCCTGTCCCCAACCAATCAAAACTTCAAAGATGGTTTAAGTGAATATGATGATATATAAGAACAGAAGGGCAGGCCCTAGACTGTGAAAGTCAGTACAAAGATTTCTATTTGGCTGCTGAATTTCAATTTTCCTTTTCTTTTTCGCATTTTCCCTTTTTGTACTGCAAAAGATTTACAATACTATTTCAAAAATAAAATTATTACAAATAATTCATCACAACAGTGTGGTCCCAATTGTTCTCTACACAAATCAGGTTTTTGCCCAGCTGCTGTTATTCAATGGGTTTCAAGAGAATCTTATGTAGAACATACTTTGTCAGGCTAAGGTAAAGGTCTGAATAATCATCACAAATTTCTGTGAGAGAAATAATGGTCTTCAGGCCAAACGTATTTCAAGATACAAACAGTAACTACAAATATAGGAGCACTAACAAATTGGAGAGAAAAATGAAATCTGAACCAGCAGGCTGAGGAGGTAAGAAAAATTACCTCCTTCCAGTCTCTAAAGTGGTCCTTCTGACAACTACCAGGTTCCTCAGGTCCAGGCAAAAGCACACGAGTTTTTACCCTGAGTTATTTTTGGTAAGCACAGAGAGGGGAGAGGAACTACAGGCTGTAATAATGCAACAAGCCACGGAGTTTAACAATTGATCAGTGTTGCTTTCAACTAACCTGGTGTATATGTGTAAAACATAACAGAAGTCCACAGAATAGTACTTGGAGCTGAGATAGAAGAATGGCAAGCCAGAGTCATAATCATATGGCAACTGGCTTGGACGACAATGCATTGAGAAGCAGAAACTAGGGAGTCAATCCACACCAGGAAGGCCAGGTTCATAAGAAAACATCTGAATGTCTTTCAGATGTGCTGACAGATCGAAAAAATGACCATGGATCCTTCACTCATGTTCACCATGGTAAACCAGGCTATGATTTAGCTTCTATACGGAATAATCAAGTACATTGCTGAATATGGACTATTACCGTATCCAACACGCATTAAGAATTTCTGAGCCCAGATCTATTGTTCATTATTCTGGAGAAACAGCATTAAAATATTGCTGGTGAAATCAATACTACAACTCATTAACACACGCTCCCGGCTCCTGCATATTTTGCACTTCTGCTGTAAAACAGGTGTAGGTGACTAAATAGATTCCAGAGGCGCTGACGTTCCAAAGTGCAAAAGGAACATCTTTCCAGACCAACTGCATGTCTCAAAAAATTAAAATTAGGGCGTGACAAGACTATTAATTTAATCACAGGCTGAGTATTGGAACCATTTGATGGAAAGGGTCACAGATTGTTTCTTGATGAAAAGAGTGTCATTTTTTGTGTTCCTGGTTATGATCAGATGATAGTACAACACACTGTGCAAACCGCATGGCAGGGGAATCCTCTGTAGTCCTAATTAATAAGGCTAGAAAAGGTGGGAAGACATGCACAAATTAAATTATTTGCCTAAGATCATAAAGTAGTTCAGTGGCAGATTAAACAGAACATTTCTGCCCTTTCCATGGTTTCGTCTTCTGGCCATGTGTCTCACTCAGCAATTTTCCTCTTTTTCTTATGAATAGTTTTAGGATAACTGCTCAGAAACTAAATCATTTGCTTATGTTTACTTATGTAACAATCCTTGTCCAAAGATATTTTCAGGTCTTTCTCAAGCACATTTATGTCTATTTTAACCTGGATAAACTGAAGAAGTTGCATGTCAAATGTGGAAAAAAAAAAAAAAAGGGGTATTACCAGTTAGGAGGATATCTTTGATCTTCATAAACCCACAGCTACCACTGTATGAGCGGCGCAGCATTTGGCTCTCTGCTGCTTCACGTATCTGTTGGTTCAGGATTCACCCACCCACTGCATTCAACATTTGAATAATTTTGACCTTTTACCAAAGGTTTCCTGTTGTCGGTGCAAGCTCCTTGGGGCCTCACTCAACACTGTACCTGTCAACATGCATTCTAGGCTATTTCCTTTCTTGCTGGAGAGTTGCAAACAGAGTTGCTTTCTCATGAAGACTCTGACCTTATCGATAATTCCCTCTGTACTATACATTTCAAAGTGGCTGACACAGATGTTCCTTGAGTCATTTTCCCACCCATCGATGTCTGCTTCTGTTCTCTGAGGGGCTTTACTGCAAGTATGCAAACATTCAGTAACCTGGGGGCTCCTGTGACTTTCGAGGTCTAGCTGTGCAGGTGTTTCCCATCTCAGAAAATCTATAATTGTGTATGCTTAATAAATGCTATCCTAAAAGAATTATGTTGCACAGGGATATAAAGACATGCTGTGGATATTCTTAGAGAGTAAAAGCTGAAAATACTCTTTGAATTCCACCATTCTCTACACAGTTTGACATGAAAATGGATACATTACAAGCTGCATTTTCAAAAGCATCTTGTCTTCTAGCTTTTCACCCAGAATTTTGATACTATCAGTTATCACCACCATTCTAACATTTTTGCTTACAAGTACTGAAACCAAAAAGAATGGCTGCAGAACTCTAGCCTTGAGTGACATTTTTTTGAGCCTTTTAAAGACTTATCTCCATTCCTTTTTTGGAACAAAAAATCCTCTAACCCTTGAGAGGTCTCCTGAGCTCCTACAACTCCTTTTTAGAAAGCCATCAAAACAGAATTTACAGACTTCATGACTTCTAAACATGAACATAGCTCCTCACAGTTTATAGTCTACATAACTGCCAAACAGAATTATTCTGGCCATAGCCAGAGCTTCATCCTTCCTTGCCCAAGATATTGAAAAAAGGTCCATGCAGACCCTACACTCACTTTCCAAAGCAGTGTCATGATTTGAGCATGTATCTGTTCAGCAGGGTGTATGGAAGGCTTCATTCCCCTTCAAATTGCTGTGTGAGGTGGAGATGAAGCAGCTATTTCTGATGACTTTTCTGAGAGTTGGCCAGGGCTCATAGTTAGTCAAGACATTGCTGGGTTGGACAGAAGGCCTAATCTAGCAGACTCAAAGGAAAAGCAGCTCTGAGGCAAGTGGGCAGGCACCACAGCCGTGTAGTAATTTGTTTCACACACTCTGAAAACATCTGTATTGCACTGGGTGATGCTGCAGTCTTCTCAGTTCCTGTGATAAGACCAAATCTCTGCCAAATTGAAAAAATTGACCTAATTTTCTTTTTCTTTTTTTAAAAAAATCCACTGAGCTCACTTAACTTGGAAAATGGTGACTAAGAGTAATTTGTCATAATAAGTTGTTAGCAACAAATAAAGATAAGGGAGATGCATTAAAACAGGGAGGAGAAGAATTGGTCTGTATTATATCTTAGTGGATGCCAAATCTTTGTTGCCAGAGATAAAACTTTCAGGGGAAAAAGCATAAGAATGCTCTACAAGGGATACAGTATCTCCAGTGGTAGCCAAGGGTCAGCGGGCAAGGACTGGTCCACTGAAGTTCAGAGGGTCACTAAACAGGGAGAGACAAAGGCAAGAAGAATATGCATGGGTTTAGCCTTTGGGCATTTCTGCTTCACCAGCTGGCCTGAAGCCTGCACACAGTACACAGCTCTGCTGTATAAAGTGCAGAGGAGGAACCAGTGCAGTTCTTAGGAGCACTGGGTCCTGTACAACTTTCTGTGCTATGGAGTATTCCTATGTGCCTTTATTTCTGACATGCCCAGCGGGATCCTAGGGAAACATCCTGAGAGCTGGGACATGCCCGGGGGTAAGGAGAGCACCCAGAACAGTTAGGTGTTAGTTCCACTGATCCTTTTTTTCCTTGCCTTGGTTTTTTACCCTGTCCCAATCTCTTCTCACGGCTTCTGTCCCTTGTGTCCCTTGTAGTAGAGAGAAGCATGAGGACTACACGTGCATCTTCTTTCCTTTATAGCAGACTGCATATATACATATGCAAATAAAGTTTTGAGCTGGGGTGATGGGTTTTGTTTAAAACTGTCAAAACTGAAGTCTGGAGAATTTTCTTGGTGACGAAAATAGATGAGTAATCCATTTGGTAGTATCTGTATCAACAATATGCACAAAACCACCTTCTTAAACTGTATCTGCTTTTAATTTTTAAATTAATGCATACTGCTCAATTTGACTACTTCTTCCAACTTCTGCTAACTCTCTGGCCCTGCTGAGATGTGCCCCATTCTCTCCTTGTTACTTCTGCAGATTGGAAATACATTTAAATTCACCAAATTTCTTAGAGTAAAAACAAAAAGTGTGTTAAGTGTAAATCAAAGAAACAAAATATGTTTAAGTATAAATAAGACCAAACACAATACAGTACATCTTAAAACTACATATTGATGACAAGTGTGTACACTATCAATTACTCTTCAACTGGGACCTGAGTTTAGGGTTTTACAGTTTTGTCCATTATACTCAGTCATTATACTTTATCTTTAGGAAGAAGTCTGACTCTGCTGTCTTTGCCTAGAATAAACCTTCTTTGAGGTCAGTACTACATCTACAAGGTGGAATGAAGGAAAGGGCTTTGAAGGAGAAACACAAAATCCTGAACTTTCCTTTTCCAAAATAATTTTAAATTCTATAAATAAATTCAAGATATGTGAATTTTGGAACTAGTAATGTGTCTCTAATTGTAAAGGCCACATTTGTCCTATTTCTGCTTTTGCAGGATGTTACAGGGGGAAAAAAAAGTAGTAAAAATTCAAAGAAACATTTGCTGAGTGGGATATCATACATTTTCCAAAAGGAACATAAGAAATTTATCTTTGTTTAATTTTTCTACCCAAAATTGTAGAGTTAAAAACAGACATTTGAACAAATGAGTATGAAGCAAGTTAATGAGGATACATGAAAAGACTATAAAGATGCCAAAACCTAGGAAACTGATGAAAGTGAAACAGTTTTCTGACTTTGAATGGCAAACTCAAGAGAGATGAAAGATGAATGCATCAAAAAGAACATCCTTTTGTTCCTTGAAAGAATAGGTTATTGTCTACTTGTGTTTCTTGGACACCATCACTGGTACTGCACTCACAAAAAACAATGGAAGACACATCCCTGCCCCAAGGAGTGTACAGCCGAAAAGCCAATGGAAAGATGTCCAGTAATTTCAAAATGAGTAGGATCAGACACAAAATTAAACAAACACACTTGAATAACAATGCCTGCCAGCATATTAGGAGTAGTTCAGCAAAAGACAACAGCCAGCCTAACCATTCAAAGATAGATGTTTTGATGACAGATGAAAAATAAATAGACATGGTAATGGATATAAAGAAAATAAACTGACGTTGTACGGAAATGCTTTGATTAAAAAGCTGATGTTCTCAGGTCAAATATGCTGTCAACAGGCTATGGCACTTAAGGTCTCCAAAAGCAGTCAGGGCTAAACTTCAACTTTGTGCATGCAAATCACTGGTGTGTGTGGTTGTTTATCACTGTCACTTGTACAAGCAAGTGATAGAATTTACATCTGTAAAAGCCCATTTGCGCTTAGTTTGTATTCAGTTAGCACATACAGCTGAGGTTTGTATGAATATCTGTTTATTTTATCATTTGCTTGCAGAAAAAGCAGTGCTGAAAATTGTACCTGAAAAATAGATGTCATATTTTGAAAATCTGGTTCTGAGCAGCACTCAGCAACACAAGAAAGCCCCAATACAATGCTGCAGATACAATCTAATCTATTTCCAGCAATGGCACCAAAATAAGATAACGCAATTTAAGATCAAACAAACAAGATGCCAGGCATCATGTAGATGTTACTGTGTTTGTCTGTTTCCTTTCCTGTGCCCTTTAATTGACAGAGAAGTCATTCATAATTATTGACAGTCAACAAGGGTCAGTTAACTTCAGAGAAGTTACTACTCCTTTGCTACAAGTAGGCACAGTTCAGAATTGTGACTGATCCTGCTGTGAAGATCCATGGCATATCTGTACCTTACAGTGGTACCAGTCATGTAACCAGAAGTAAAATTCATGGTGCAGAACAAGGGTGAGGCTGAGTTACTCAGCAAACCTCTCCATGTGATTCTCCAGCGGGGAGCTAGGTCCTTCAATGAAGGACCTCCTGCATCAGCACAATCCCAGCTATCCCAGCTCAGCAGATCCCAATGCACTGGGATCTACTGGGCTCTGCCTATTTGCCTTTAAAAGATATTATTTCATTATTTATTTGTGTTTGACAGGATATTGTAGCAAGAGCTACAGAAAATTTAGAGTGAATGCTTAGGTACTGAAACTCAAGACTCAAATCCATGGCAAGGATGTTGGAATTTGATCTTTAAGGTCCCCTCCAGCCCTAACCATTCTATGCTTCTATGAAATGCCAGGGAAGAGAACTGTACTGCTAAACTGTTGACTGTCCAGTTAAACTCTTGCACTTGCCTCTTAAGACACAATGTTATCCCCTATTCAGTAAACCACATTCACTCATAGTCTGTGAGATTATCCCATTCAGATACTAATCTCATTTCATATGAGCACCAGGAGAACTCTGAGCTGCAGAAAATAGTTGAAATCAGAGTGCAATAGCAATCTGAAAGATTATTTTTTACTTCATCAGCTGCTTAATCTATTCTCAACCTCCAAAAGGTGCTTTTCTTTGATCTAGCTGTACCCACCTTGATTGAAATTTGGTTTCCAGAGTTTAAGCTCTGGCCCTCTGGGAACACTGTGCCAGGATGTGAAACCTGAGAGTCCTCACGTCATTCTTTGTACATGTAAGAGTAGTCAGGATTCAAGCCCTGAGCAGTAACAGCTCTTAAATTACCTTGTGTTCTCATGAAAGGCAGTTCACAGCTGAACCTAAGAGAAATGGTATTCCACCAAAGCAGATTTTAGTATACTTAAAAATGGAATTCAAATCTGAGAGCAGGAGGGTACGTCCATGAAGACAGAGTCAATGTGAAGTAGATCTAGTGAATGTTTTCTGGTTTAATGCAAGAGCTTTGTCTGGAAGATAGTCAAAGAGCTAAACAGCTATTATTAGACATAATAGAGATGTACATTAACCTGAACAGGTCTGGTACTAGGAAAACCCCTATCTTCTTAGAACTAAGCAACAGAAAGATGCCTGCTGTTTCTCATGGCATTATCACACCAATGTCTCACAATAACAAAACAATTTTACAGAAAAAAAGTACTTTGTGTGTCTTCTGTGAAATCAATTTGCATTTCTATTACTGTCTAATGAGAAACATTACAGTTTACATACTTGGCTATATTTATAAGGATTTTATAAGCATGTCAAGTTATCTGTTTTGCTAAACCTACAATAACTGTTCTGGAGTGATTATTTGGGTGTTTACTATGTTAGGCACTTCTGTCTTTTCTAAAGCCAATTACAAGAAAATTAGGAATCGACATCCTAGGTAAGACCAACAGGCCTCCTGCTCCAATGCCCTGACAGTGCCCAGTGCCAAATGCTCTTCAAAGGAAAGTAGGTAGGCAAAATATTGAGTAAGTATGCAGTAACTAGCCTGTACCAGACATTTCCTCTTAATTCCCACCACACTGCCATTAATTTATGCCAAAAATAACAAATTTTATCCAGTGTTAAAAACGTTTCTTATTGTAAATTCCATAGCTATCAATGCTCTCTTTACCCATAACCCATATAAAGGTCTAATACTCTAAGAATCTTATAAGGCTTCTTAAAAACCCCAAATAAGGTAGAGCAAAGCAAACACAAATGAGTAGACATTACTTTTTCAAACAACATGGCTAATGACTCAGTGTTGTTTAGATATGTGTTTTGAATTCTACAGCTGCATCTTCCAGTGTGGTGCTATCAGTCAGACTGAAGTTCTAAACAATCTGGTGATTCTACAGTCCTGTGACATCTAATAGCTGATTGATTTTTTTTTTAATCTGTCATAACAACACGACAATCTATTTAATTAGAACATTCGAGCTTTTATTTAAGATTTGCCTCCTACTAAAGAAACCTGTGTTCTGGGACATGATTCAGAGTCATGGGAGGGTTAAATAGGTACAAGCAGATAATACTGCCTTTTGGTCATTCTTCTCAACTACCTAACTTCAGGAATGCAAAGTCAAGAACTTTCTTATTCTCTGTTTAGGAAATACTCAGTATGCTTTAAGTATATCTGCAGCGTACACAAAACCAGAGAGGACAAGGAAGTATCAAAACTAATCTCTATATTCCATTTGCAGATCCACTCAGATCACCATTACACATTTCTGCATTTAAACATATGGGCATATATCAGTATATAAAGCATAAACATATATAAAGCATACATTCCTGTATTGTACAAACACACCTGCACCCCCATACATAAAAAGGAATAAAGGGTAGATGGCAAACAAAAACATCCCTGCTTCTTAGCTCAGTCCCATTTGCCATGTTCCAGGATGAACTAGAAAAGCATTTACATCAAGAAACTCTATAGCACTGGGAAAAAGTAATATTCGCAAGGAGACTGGGAAAAAGTAATATTCACAAGAAGAAAAAGAGTATTTATCAATGGAAATTAGAAAATTCCCTTGAAACACAAAGGAGAATTGCAAACAGTCTCCAGGGGAAAAAAATAGAATAAAAACCTGATTGCTGAAACAATTCTAAACTGTTGTAAAAAAGAATGAGCAGAAACTCGCTAATTGGTGTAGCTGATTATGGACAAGTATTAAAAGAAAAGCAGCCTGATTCAGAGAGCCAAGATGAAGTTTAAATGAAATGGATGCAGCAGACCGGCTGAAGAACAAGCATATGATTCATGAGAAACAGACAGAAGAGATAGAAACTGAAAGGACGTAGAACCATATTGGCCATATATGCCCTTAAGGGGAAATTCAGCAAATGGTGAAAGTTAAAATCACAGGTATTTGTTTCACTAAAAATATGCTGTTATATTGGAAGATCTCACTTGGCCAGTTGTGGGTAACAAGTTTAGTATGTATTGCTTGGCACAGTACAAAGAATTCTTTATTTCTTGAGCTGAAATTTCACAGCTCATCTTCTAGTGAAGCCATGGAAGTGTGCTGATGGAGTGCTGATAACACACTTTGAGTTGTGGGGGAAAAAATTATCTGCAGTAATTTCTTTTTCAAAATGAAAAAAATTAATTTTTGCCAAAACCCCCAAGTTACCTGTACTAGTTAAAATACAAGTCCATGTTATATCACTAATCCTTGACTATAGAGATGTTGTCTTCAGGAAGCAACTGAAAGGAATGCGATGCAGGGACAAAGTAAAAAAAGTACAGCCTTCATGACTGATGGTGGTAGTTCAGGGAGTGAAATCCCTGTTCTTCAGAAGGAATTTTTTATCAATAAACATTTTCTCTACTGAAAAATAGAGATTTCAAAACAAAATAGTTCAAAGAGGAGAGAAGGTTTTTTTCAATTTCTCTTGAAATCTAACATTTAAATAAAACAGTTTCCTCTTCATGTACAGGTGCTCATTGGCAATCAAATTTTGTGTTTACTACTCATAGTTTAACAACTCTAATAACCAGGATGCACTCAACATTTTTTATTATCTTGAAAACTTTTCAGTTGTCTGATAGCTCTAAGTTTTAGGAAAAATATTCATCCCAGCTGCAAAAGATAATTAACCTGTTTAGTTAAGTACAATTAAAGGCTAAAGGAAACGCAGCTACATTACATCCCTTAAACTGGCTCACAATTAAACCATCTTAAAAAAAATCCTCCCAGTGATATTTCAAGATTTTCACACACTCTGAGAAAAATTGTACCTAATCCAATATCCAAAAGGATTAAGGAGGATTCAATTTTTATAGGCATAAGATAGTCAAAGGGAAACCTTTCAGTAGTCTCATTGGAAAGCTTTAGAAAAAGGTAAATATGATCTTGTTTCACAGAATTCCAGTTCCCAAAGGATGATATAGCCTATTTGTAAACAAATGGTTATTCATTAGCTATGATGTCAGAGAGATGAAGATTGCTAGGGATTTATGAGTAAGTCATCTCATTTCTCTTAGTCGTGGCAATGACTCAATTTTCCCAGCTAGAGCAGAATTTCAGTATGTTCCACCAATCTTGCAATAGACTTTATCACTTGGATGTTTGTTTTTTTCTTAATTCTCAGCAACAGTGGTCATAAGACGTGATATCTGTGGGGAACATTTACAGCAGTTACCATGACAAAGCATTGTCTGTTTAGCAGAACTGCAGTCAAAATAGTCTTTTCTATTTCATTACAAAAGTTTATTTGTCATTTTATGTAGAAGTAAATATCAGTGCTATTTAGAATGACAGCAAGCAAGAAACGCTAAAGAGTAATTAGTAAAAAAAGTAGAGTATTAAGGTTGCATAACAGCGCAGTTAGTGCTTCTGTACAGAGGCAAAGGCAAGTCCTCAATGCTTACCCACACATCAAAGTTTGCAAATACAGAGCACCATGGGGGGTGTGGGAATGAGCTGATTCCTGTCCTCAGAGCCCTAGTAAACTGGCCAGCATAACTGAATGGCCAGAGAGAAATTTACCAAGTTGTTCCTGTCCTTAGTCCTTGCAAATTTCATAGAATCATAGACTCATGGAATCATTAAGGTTGGAAAAGACATCCAAGATCATCTAGTCCAACCATCCCCTTACCAAGTATATTACTTACTTTCTCATCACTGAACACTTTCCAGGCAGCTGTATTTTGAGCTTACACATACATCCCTGTCTTTTAAGCAATATGAGTTTGAATAGGTCTCAAATATTTCTTCCTTGGCTATTCTGATTTAGAGTTTCCCTCCTGAGAGACATGTAATGACAGAAACACAAAGCATGTAAACTCTTTCAAGGGTATTCTAGGAATGACCAATTCGTGTCAGATCTCAGTGAAAAATTTGTGGTGACAAATTTTTGCTGGAGTAACTATATGTTGGGCATAAAAGCCTAAAGCAGAATAAGACTTCAGAAAGTCAGTGCAACATCCTGGATTTTAAAAAGCAAAGTTTATAAACAGAAGTTACATCACTCCCACGTCCTCTCAGCTGTTTTTTTTAGGTGCAGCATAGAACCCTGACACAATCTAGAGAAGCATTTGAGTAGTGAAAAGCTGTCACTCCTCTGTGAATTAGCCACAAGAGGCAGGCAAGACATGCATTTCACCTGGCCTACAGAATTATTCCCTGGCAGGAGCAAAAGACTAGTTCAAAACCTATCTATCATTTTTCAAACGTATATCCCTCCACTTGCCCTGTTTCCAGTATAACCGTATTACAGTCATAGATTCCCTATTGGCTTTCCCAGTCAAATAATTCCTTTCTGAGATCCAGACTGTTCCCACTCCTCTATTATTTTTACATTTTAACTCCACTTTTTTCTGTCCCACCATCTTTTGGCTAATAATTTCAGTTACTCTCTCTTCTCCTGTGCTCTGTAGATGTCTCCATCCTTACAACACTCAGATCCAGCTCCTAACGCTTCACTTAGGCAGTTTTCCTTTTATTGCTGTGGCATCAGCAGGGGTTCTTTGACGCTAAAAGAGAGATAATCTCCTGCTACAAGCTCTGTTCTCCAAACCACAATACTTGTCAAAGAGAGGAGGAATTGCACAAAGCGCCACTCAGTCCCTTCAGCCCAGGCAAGAGGCAGACCCGACCCAATGTAGATGAAGCTTTGGAGAAGATAGCTGCCAAACCCTAATGGCTAAAAACATGGAAGCTTTTTTTTAATTTTTTTTTTTTTTTCCCCAAGCAGGTTACAAATGCAAGCCAAATTTAGGCAGATTTTCACAGGACAGCTCATGCCAAATTTTAGGCCACTCCAGAACATGAATACAATACAGTTTCCCTGGTGAATGTAAACATTTTTCATAGTGGTAAAAACATTTTCCTGTGAAACTTATTCTGAGGCATAGATGTGCTCTGCTTGTTTGAGTCTTCTAAAACAAGTGAAGAAGTACAGGCACTTCAGCCTGAGGCGGACACCTGCCACAAAAAAACTTCAACCCAAGTATTTAAAATTTAGCAAAATTCTATTACATCTTAAGACACTGAATAATGGGAAAAGACAATGTCTTAAGTA
Organism: Zapornia atra; assembly: GCA_013400835.1. Taxonomy (NCBI): domain Eukaryota; kingdom Metazoa; phylum Chordata; class Aves; order Gruiformes; family Rallidae; genus Zapornia; species Zapornia atra. Next base: position 15,803 of record VZTU01032083.1, on the reverse strand, counting down.
TAGGGATTTCTTGTTCTGCCAATTTTATGTGTTTATTTTAGATTTTGACTGTACCAGTGTTTCCTCTGAAACCCAGCATCGTGGGGATCGAGTTATTTCCTCTCAAGAGGATGAGAGTCATTTTGCAGACAATCTTAAAACCAGAATTTAACTGGAGCTGGCTTCTTTGTTCTTCAAGGGCATGGGAGATACTTCAAAAAGGCTAAACTGTGAACTGAACAAAGCTTGTTTTAATAATTTTTGTGCATGCATTTGCAAGGCATCTGAAAAAATACCCATGTGATTTCTCCAGTTGCAATAATACTGGATGTGTTTCCCAGGCTGAGATTAGGCAGATTGCCTTGGGTTTGCTCCACAGGGGACAGGTCAACTACCTTTATTGCATGCCATCAGCAATGTGCCACTGAGGCATTTCCAAAAGATTAAATACTTCTCAGGATTAAGAGGCCTGGTTAAAATGGAAAATTTCCTTTTTTGTTTTTGCTGTATGTAATACCTATTAGGGGGCTATAAAGAGGATTATGGACTCCTAAATCATCAACAGTATCATTTGCTGAGGTCTTGTTGGGTTTTTTGCTTGTATGTACAAAAGTATGTGCATTTACAAAATGTATATACATTGAAATGGATATTAAAATTCATGCAGAATAATATGTCGTTCAGCCTCCCTAGACAACTGCTGCATTTCTCAAGTCACTGGGCCAGTTAAACTTTGCTTTGTGGTTGAGGGTGGCAATCGGTATAAGTATTTTAAAAAAGAGGTTTCCAAAGATTGAAAGGATTGCTTATCAGCAAGTCCTTTATGCCACTACATAATACTTCCCTGTACTTTAAGAAATGAGGTTCCTTAAAAATTTTTATTAATGAAGAAAAATGAAATTTTAAAATATGTTAATAATAGTAATCTCTATTTCTTGTTAACTATTTCTCAGTCTCATGTAGTCATCTTCCAGTTTATATTATATGACTGAATAATAATACAAGTCTCCTATATTTTGGAATTTTCTCTTTTTAATTTAAATAGTGTTGAGTACATTATAGGATATCTCAGTCAATTAAATCATTATTTAAATTATTATCAGAGCTCCTCATGACACATCCATATTTTTAGTTGCAAACTTTATTGGCTGGAAATAGTTGGAACCTTCTGTCCTTGTGTTTTCTCATCAGACCAATGAAGGCTGGCACAAGGTACATGGTTTCACAACTTGACAGGTCAGTCCCAGGGATGGCAGCACCATGGATGGAGAATCTTATTTTTGGCAGAAGTCTCACATAGACATTCCCCCCCGCCCCCCACCCCCGCTTTATCTTTCCAACTATTTTACTCATGAATCTGACCCTGTCTTCAAAATGGGAGTCATGCAGTGAAGCACAGCAGCACAGATGGCATAGATCTATTTTGAAACTTTTACTCCCAATACATCTCTAGAACTTTTTTTACTTAAGAAAATCGGTCTCAGATCAGGGCCCCATTGTGCTAGGAGTTGTACCAAAAAAAGAGAACAAAGATGACTCCTACTCCAAAGAACAAATACAAAAAAAGAAGACTTGGGGGGGCATGTAATAATGCTAGCAGATTTTAATAGGCAGTTAGGCTTTAGTATAAGCATTAGTAGGCATTAATGCTTTATAGAAAGACAAATTTTTACATTAGAGACCATGCTGTATAAATTAACACTTCTAATCTTGGTAGGACAAAAACAAAGGAGGTGCCAGTGGAAATAGTAGGAGACCAGTAACACTGTACTTTCCATTTCTGCCAGAATTAATCTCAGAATAACTGGATTGGTCTAAGGTTTGAATTAGTTTAGCTGGAAAAAGGCTAACAAAAATAGGTAAATCCACTTGCCACATTTGTACAGACGCTGCTTCAGGTTAGTGCTTAGAAGATAAAACAGGGCCCTGCCCTTTACAGGATATTCCACTGGCACTGATTTCATGTTCAGGCTCAGCTTCCCAGCTGCAGATACATTTAGCTCCTTGCTTCTTTACAGCTTCGTGTTTAGAACTTGGATAAGGTTTTTCCTAACAGCTGGCTGACTGTTAACATTTTTTTACTCTTCTAGAACTTTTTTTTGGTGACAGGGTTGCTGAGTGTCTGCCAAGTTTATCAATAGTGCACTGTGTATGTATTTTTTACAAAATATTTATATTGCACTGTTTTTTTAATTATTTGTTCTGTCTATAAGACAGAACTGACTCCTGTTTTCAAAAACTGTTTTAAGACTCAGTCCTTTGAAATATTTTCTTTCTTTGGGGCAGGAACACTGAACTCTTCCTGATGCCCAACTCGAGTGTGGAAATCAACGCGACATATCACATACACTAAGTTTTGGATATTGAAATGTCAAGTGCAATGCTAAGGAAGGTATGAAGGACACACAGTGCCTAAGGAACAGACTGAACCACCGTTTCCTAAGATACCTGCAGCCAGAAAGGATGAGTGCAATCATGGCATAAAGTAAAGCTGTTCAAACCTGGCAGTGCCCTTGGAAGGTGAGAGCTGTGAAAACTTTCTCTGGGTATACGCACGCAACAAAATGACATGCAATTGTAGAATATTCTAGTGACAACAATGGAGATTTCTATTGCCTGAAGGGTACATATCCAAGGTCTTTTAAGAGCTAGCACATCCTAACATTGTCTTCTCATTTACTACTACTCATGCTAAACTTCAGGTACATCTTGGTAATGCCAATTTTCCTTTTATTGTACCATATATATTTTGCTCACTTTCTTCATTTATGGTATTTACCCTTAAGATACTAGAAAATGCATATTAAATTGTCTTTGGTTATCTGACAAACATGTTATATAGGCTTCATTTCTGGCTTTGTGGCGTGTATGTTGAAAGCCCTTTTTTTTTAAGGCCCATGGTTGTTTCAGGCCCACACTGTTTGGATATGTATGATATCTTTCCTGTGAACTTTAAGTGAGAGAGATTTGAGATATCTTAAAATTTAGATCATGTCCTGGCAAGCTTGAGTATGCTTCTGTCTGAATTATACATTGGTCGAGCATCAGCTGCCTTGCAGTGACATAGCATGGCCAATGTTACAAGTCAGCTAGGTGAATCTTCCTAGGAGGGTCCCAATGTTGTGAAATACAAAAGCAGATGGATTTGTAGGTTGTTTGAGCTGCAGAAGCCTCTCTAAGCCTGTAGGGTATGCTAGAGGTGTCCTGTATTTGACCATGCAAAGCACTGAGGCACATCAAGGGGCCCAGCCGCCTTAGGGAGCTCCATGGTCCAGCCCCTAAGGTGCATTGTAGCCATAATTATATTCATGAACATATGTCTAGTTCTTTTACTCTTTCCTACAAACTAACTCTTCCAGTATCAAAAAGACTTTCCACTTCAACTCCTCCTTGCAGAGAAAATCTATGGGATGCTTCTAGCGAATAATGATATTAAGCACTGACACTATTATTATTACAGTGTTCCACTTCTGTCATTCTCCACCACTGCACCAGCAACTCACTCATTCAGCATCGACTCGAGCGGAGCACTGCAGTCTCTAACTCCTCCAGTGCTGGAGAGAAACTGCAGTGCTGTGCAGCACCTGAAAATATGAGTGGGGGAAAAATATGCTTTGCAGCTCTTCGGTTGGCAGCGTGCCCCACCGCATGACCCAGTCTGCAGGGAATGACCTGGAACGACGAAAATGGGACGCAGCCTCCCCCTCTGCCATTAACAGCTGCACTGCATCTACCTCCGACCTCAAAGATACAGTGAGGGATTATAATTTCTCTGCTTCCAGCCACGTGGCTCACGTCATGCAGCAACTTTGCGTACGGTAAAAATGCTGCATTGTGGCAGCACACCCTCTTTTGCAGCCAGCTCACAAACCCACGAGGTAAACTTGGGAGAACAAGATGCACTACCCTGAAAGATGATACAGTGTATTTATGTGCTCTGCAGATCAGAGAGCTGAAGAAGGGAGTTTGCCTCCCAAATCAAATTGCTTGTTTTCTTCTGTGTTCCACTTGACATTCATATACCATTTGCAGTTCAGTTCAGCTTCTTTAGCATTACGACTTTCCATATTTCTAATTCTGACTTTTTTCATATTATTTATATAATTAGCTTTGAATTTACTAAGCACAGCTTTCCTTGTTTTATTTGTTTCCTTCCTGTATTTGCAACCCCCTTTGCTCTGTTTTCACTTGTATTTGCAACATCTCCTAATTTAGCATCCTCTGTGAAACTTGATGTGTTCTTTTTAACACCCCGCTCTTTCAGATTATTAATAATGGTGTTAAATAAGACATGTTTAAGGGACTGTGCAGCTTCCTTTCTTGCATTCTCAATTACTATTTGTAACATGCAACCTGAAGATATTCATTTCTCTAAAGATCAATCTGAATAAATGGTGGTACAGATTGCCTGGAGACCATACTGTGTTCTGAGGAACTGGCACCTCTTTGATCTCCCATCAACAAAAAACAGTCCTACTTTCTTCTCAAAAAGTTCACAAACTCAAGTTTTACTAAATCTGAGTAGAAGATTCATAGATTGCAGATGTAGCTAGAGACTATAAATCCACTGCTCTGAAGAAAATGTGCCCTTTCCAGCTACAATCAATCTATTAACTAACCTAGACCACTTCCATGCATACTAAAGTACTTCTGTGTGTGCTACTTTTGTCTACAACCAAGGGCCAGCTGAAACAAGATGACATGCCGAATTATCTTCTCAGAAGGTAGCCACTGCCCATAATGCTTTGGCTCTCAATCATCTGCATTTAGCTCTCAGTACCTGAATAGTGAATAACTCAGATTACTTCTCTTTGATATCCCTTACTAACTGTCTTTGGTAATAAATCATAGAATTACTGAATAGTTTGGGTTGGAAGGGACCTTAAAGATCACTGTGTTCCAAGCCATGGACATGCACAAATACACCTGCACTAGACCAGGTTGCCCAAAGCCCCATCCAACCTGTCCTTGAACACTTCCAGGGCTGGGGCATCCACAACTTCTCTGAGCAGCCTGTTCCAGTGCCTCACCACTCTCACAGTGAGGAATTTACTCTTAATATCTATTCCAAATCTATTCTCCTTCAGTTAAAAGCCACTAACCTTTCTTTTATCACTACATGTCCTTGTAAGAAGTCCCTGAAGAGCTTTCTTGAAGGCCCCCTTTCAGGTACTGGAAGGCTGCTATAGGGTCTCACTGGAGCCTTTTCTTCTCCTCACAGAACATGTCCAACTCTCTCAGCCTGTCTTCATAGCAGAGATGCTCCAGCCCTCCGTTCGTCTTCGTGGCCCTCATTCGGACAGGTCCATGATTTTGCTGTACTGGGGACCCCAGAGCTGGACATTGCTCCAGGTGGGATCTCACAAGAATGAAGTAGAGGGGTAGAATCACCTCCCTTCACCTTCTGGTCACACCGCTGGTAATTCAGCCAAGGGTGCAGTTTGCTTTCTGAGCTGCAAGTGTACACTGCTGGGTCATGTTGAGCTTCATGTCCACCAGCACCCCCAAGTCCTTCTCTTCAGGGCTGTTCTCTATTCATTCTGTGCTCAGCCTGCAGTTGTATTTGGGATTTCCCCAACCCATGCACAGAACCTCACACCTGGCCCTGTTGAACTCCATGTGGTTCACACAGGCCTACTTCTTGCACCTGTCAAGGTGCGTCAACCACACCAGAGCTTGGTGTCAGTGGCAGACATACTGAGGTGCACCCTCAGTCCCACTGTCCATGTCTCCAACAAACATGTTAAACAGTGCCAGTTCCAATACTGGCCCCTGATGAACGTCATTTATCACCCATTTCCACATTGTTCTGGTGTAAACAAGAACCAGGGAATTTCTATTACATCTTTCTTACACCTACACGTCTTTTGGCAAAAATATAAATAGTTAAGCTAAGTTATTCACTTACTTATTTGAATAGTGAAAGATTTACAGCTTTATTAAGGCTTCCCTGTGACAGATAACTCTCAATTAGCATTTAACCTAACTAATCAGCTTTTCTTGTCTCTATTATTACTAACCAGTTGAAAAAACCTGAAGATTGAGTTTTTTAATGCATGTGAAATATTATATTAATATGCATTTTTAATAAAATACATCATAAATGTTTATATTGTTTTGTAACCTTTCAAATATTCTATGAAGTTTCAATACATTTTTCAGCATTTCTAATCATAATGCAGACAAAACCTCTGCTAGCTCAAATAATGTTTAATTTATTTTTTTTTTTAGTGATCACCAATTTGACTTTTTGTTAAGTTTAGGTAAAGTGAAATGGATCCCAGTGTAACTGTCTGAGCTATACATTGATTTTCACAAAAGGCATATCATACTTTATTAGGGTATATTTGAAGTTTCTCTCATTATTGAATCTATCCTGAATCTCTCATCATTTCCATTTACATCTGTGCTATAGCAATGACTAGAATTCAAGTTTTAACTGCCTGTTCTATTCAGAGTTAGCCATGGCTTCAAAAATAATGTGGAGCAAGCATAAACAGGAACTGTCGTCACTGCACCCTTTATTCCTGCCCTTGCTCAATTCCCTCTCTTATGTCATCAGATGTATTTATGTGGCTACATGGTGAACTGGATCAGCAGAGTAACCTGGCAAAACACTAACTCATTGCTGGAAGGCATATGGGATTCATTTTAACCAAGATTGGTTTTCTGATCTAATTTACTGAACACCCACACAGATACTTGAGCTGCATCAAGTGACATTGACAAAAACAAAGCACCAACGTCAGGAGGACTGGACTACAGCAATGTCAGTTTGATGCTTTGAAGCTACAACATTAGAAAACAATGTGGTTAAAATCAAATGGTACCTAAAACACATCGGTGGTCCTACCCAGGCAAATTCTGATGAAAAGGCAATCGTGAGAGATTTCCTGGAAATCAGCAATCTAGGTACCATAATTACTAGAACAGGGTAAACTATTATTAGGTATTGGATAAAACCTTATTTTTCTTCCTTTCATACTGCCTGCTAAGAATTCCTCCCTAGTCTGTGAAGAAGCTATTTATTAAAACCTTGTTTATTTTGGCTTACTGGCTTTTAATCCTTCTCAGAACTTTGGCCTTACCTTATGGCTACTTTATTTTTCTTAGTAGTTTCTTGTGAGAGATTTTATCAGAAGTCCTTTTGAAAAATCAAAGTAAATTACTTCCTCAAGATGCCCTTTCTACATTGTACTGTTGACTCAAAGAATTTAGCAGGTCAAGAATGCGTGATTTATTCTTGTGGCAACCAGGCTGGTTTGATCTTATCAGCATATATTTATCCAAGTGTTTCATTACTTGGTCCTTAATTATACTCTGTCAGTTTTCCTAATACTGAAGTTTGCCAGACTGGGATACCTATAGTCATGCTCAAATCCTTTTAAAAGATGGGAACAGTTCTACACACTTTGCAAACATGGATTTTTTTTTTTCCACTTTAAAGCATAGTATAGATTCCATAGTTTCACAATTTATGTTACAGTTTTGCTCTTAGAGTTCTTTTGTCTTTCAGCCACAAGCAAAATGTAGCAAAGAAGATTTCCAAAGATAACCTATGTTTCCTTGAGGTGATAAAAATTACTGTAAGAAAGATGACTGGCCTAAATGAGGTGATGTATTTCTTAAAGTATTTCTTAACATTAATATGTAATTATAAAAAACTTTAAAAACCCTCTATAACAACAATTGTCAGAAATATAAATGTTTTGAGAATTATTTCATTAATAATTTTATTTTTTAAAAGAATTATTTGTAATTGTTGCAAAAATACAAAAAAATAAGTTTTAAAGGCTTTTAATTGAAAAAATTGTGTGTGGGTGGTGACCATTTATCCTGTAGAATAGCAAAGTCAAAGCCTTCACATTTAATATTAATATTTTATCTGTCTCTTTCTGCCTCTTAATTTCATTTTTATCTACTTTGTTCTGTTTCTCTTTTCCTTTGCTGCTCCCAGAGGTGGGAGGCAAGAGATATGCTTTGATCTTTATTATATTTTGTAGGTTTTTTTCTTTTTTAAGTATAATTTTAGTTGTAGGACACTGAAACAAGCATGTTTGGGATGTTCTCTAACATATCTAAAAACTGTGTAGTACCTAATACTCCTCTAGAGAAACATACTATTTTTTAAGTGAAAAAGACACTTAGAGACAATTTGGAGATTGCAAGCTGAATTTTCTGGTACTGAATTTAAACTTAATGTTAACCAAAAGGGATTATATCTGAGGATCAAAGAGCAATGACATCCCATTATTGTTTAATATTGAAAAAAAAAAGAATGTAATCAAGTTTATACAATTGAAAGGTGGTTTCTAACTAAAAAGTCATACTTCAGCTATCTGAAATTTTGTCAAATGTCAAGAAAAATGTTCTCTGTGAAAAAAATAACTACAGCTTCCATTTTCAACCTTAAACTTCAACACACACCAAGCTTGTCAACAATTGCATCGTATAATGTAAAGCTCAGTTAAAATAATTATTCCTTTGAATAGTTCAAACTACTTCATTAAGAATCAGTGAGTATTTATGGACTATATGTGAGTATTCCATCAGGGGAGTAGTGATATCAGTAGTGATACCGGTTGCCTCATTTCTTTTTGGACAGCTGAATCCCAAGATGCATTGTAAAGTAAATGCAAAGACTCTGGGTTTAAGCAACCTGGTCTAGTGAAAGATGTCCCTGCTCGTGGCAGCAAGGTTGAACTAGGTGATCTTTAAGGGTTCCTTCCAACCCAAGCCGTTCTGTGATTCTGTGAAAATATAAGCCAAACAAAGCAACTTTTCTTGGGCAGGGAGAAATCTAATGAAATTCAACAAAAGCAACTGTAAAGTCTTGCACCTGGGGAGGAATAAACGTCTGTATCGGTACACGCTGGGGGATGACCTGCTGGAGAGGAGCTCTGTGGAGAAGGACCTGGGGGTCCTGGTTGATGACAGGCTGGCCATGAGCCAGCAGTGTGCCCTGGTGGCTAAGAGGGCCAATGGGATCCTGGGATGCATCAGGAAGAGTGTGGCCAGCAGGTCTAAGGAGGTGATCCTCCCCTTCTACTCTGCCTTGGTCAGGCCCCATCTGGAGTACTGTGTCCAGTTCTGGCCTCCCTGGTATAAAAAAGACAGGGACCTCCTGGAGAGAGTCCAGAGAAGGGCTACGAAGATGATTAAGGGCCTGGAACATCTCCCCTATGAGGACAGGCTGAGAGAGCTGGGACTGTTCAGCCTGGAGAAAAGAAGACTAAGGGGGGACCTAATTACTGTTTATAAATATCTTAGGCAGGGGATGCCGGGGGATTTGGCCAGCCCCTTCTCAGTGGTCTGTGGGGACAGGACAAAGGGCAATGGCTGTAAATTGGAGCACAGGAAGTTCCGCACCAACATGCGGAAGAACATTTTTCCCAGTGAGGGTGACAGAGCCCTGGGACAGGCTGCCCAGGGAGGTGGTGGAGTCTCCTTCTCTGGAGATATTCAAGACCCATCTGGACACCTGTCTGTGCAATATGAGCTGGGGAGCTGCTTTGGTGGGGGGGTTGGACCCGATGATCTCTCGAGGTCCCTTCCAACCCCTACAATTCTGTGATTCTTATATTCTGTCATTATTTTGTACCACCTTAGCATATGAAAAATTCTATTTAAAAGACAAATCATGTACCTAACAAACCATGTACATAAGGATTCACAGGATTATCCCATTAAATAGAATGGGATATAATTTACCATCTTTTGGAAGTCTGCTATTTTGTGCAGTGTTTTGAATCCTTATGTACTCCATAAAGGGCCACAAAATTATTCTGCACTGCACAAAATAGCAGGCTTCCAAAAGATGGTAAACTATATCCCGTATGACTGTGTGGCTCTACAGTGTTTTTCCCATTGCCAGGTTCCACAATACTCTTCACAGCTGAGGTACCATGGTTTTGAAGAAGGTACCTAGAAAACAGAGTTTAAAAAATCAGCTGCTTATACAGCCTATGTTTCTGAAGAGAACCGTGGTAGGAGACAGTATTCAGTGCATCTCACAGCTTCAAAATGTTCTCCCACTAGTGATAATGAGCCAGCTATGTGCCCTTGTGGCACAGAAGGTTTATGGTATCCTGGGCACCATTAGGTGCAGCACTGCCAGCAGGTTGAGGGAAGTGATCCTTCCTCTCTACCCAGCACTGGTGAGGCCACACACCTGGAGTACTGTGTCCAGTTCTGGTGGTAGAACAATGGGCAATGGACACAAACTGAAACACAGGAGGTTCTCTCTGAATACCAGCACAGGTTGCCCAAGGAGGTTGTGTAGTCTTCATCCTCGGACCCATTCAAAAGCTCCCTGGACATGGCCCTAGGCAACCAGCTCAAGGTGGCCCTGCTTGATCAGGGAAATTGGACAAGTTGAACTCCAGGAATGCCTTACAACCCTAACCATTCCACGATAACCCTATCATGATGGAGGAATTTTGCCTCTAGCAAAGGCAAAACAATGCAATGGTACAAAAGCCAAAGGTTTTGCCCAGATCTTCCTGCATCTTGGATGTGTCCTGAAATACAAAACCCTTTCAAAGCATAGTTAGAAAGATCTGTTACTGCAGAACTGAAGCAAGAATATGTTGAAATAAAATACTCAGAGACTGAAAACTGCATGGAAATGTGAGAATGAATGCAGCACTCTCGTGACACTGAACAGCATTCAGTGCCTTATGAAGGTCACTAAAACTACTAATAATCACATAATTAAGTTTTCATTTGAAGATTCTGTGGTCAACTGGGTACCAAATATAAGAATGCAGACCTTGCTGGTACAGCTGTTACACCTATTTTCTTGAAAAAACGTGGGAAGAGGTCAATTTTCTAAACAAATTTTAGACAGTTTATCCCCATTTTTTTGCATATACATGTTCACTTTCAATAAATATGATCAAAGTTTGATATATGAATCTTTGAATAGCAAATTATAATGTAAATATTCTTTCCAGAGCCCTTTTGAAAATCTGAGAGATAAGCTGTTCAGAAGATTATGTTCTAAAGGATGTAACACCATAGCAAAATAATCCAAAAGACAAAGATAACAATCAAGGGTTTATAATTTTTAGAAGGTCTTTCAAGAAACACTGGGGAAAAAATCAGCTTTTTCACAGGAGATAAGTACTAAATAACACAGCTAGTATTTTATCTCATTTTGCTTTTCACATTTGGAGACATTTATGTTGTCAATTTATATTGAGAACAAAAATATTTCTTCCTTACTAACATAGGATACATCACTACCATCATTTTAGCTAATTACAACTGAGTTACTGTTGCAGATTTCCCCTGTCACAAATTCAGAATCCTAACGTAAGCAGTACCTAATGTACAGCCAAAAGTAGGTAAAGCCAAAAGAGAATCACTTTGGGACTTTCTTTTCTGAGTTCTGTCGTTATGTACTGGATGATGCCTTGGGTCAAATACCTTAAGGGCATCCAACTTCAACTACATAAAAATATCCTTATTGTATTCAACTTTGTCAAATAACATGCTAATACCAAACCCAAAAGAGAACTTTTGGAAAACATTTGTAATAAATTTTAGTAGAAGAAACACCTTAGGCCAATATGGATGTCCTCAAAGCACACTGTGCTAATACAAAATGCAAAAGTCTAGTATTTCTCTTAAAGCAAAGATTATGACCCATTGCCTAATAAATGGTATTAATTTAAATCTGATCTCCCTCTGCACATAAATACAAAACCACCTTGTCAAAAGAATCAATAAAGCTTTCAGACCTCTGAGAAAACTCAAACACTCTATATCCCTTCCCAGTCATTTTTCCAAACGTTCAGATATACATCTACAAGAAAAAAAACACATGAATTAATGACCCGTCTCTACAGGGGCAGGGAGGGGGTGAGAAGTCCCTATCCCTTTGGCACCATAGTGTACTTCGACTCATAACCACTCCTTACAACACAGGTAAACCAGAGAATTTCTAAACCAGGCCCAAGAGGCTCTACAAGCAGTGTGCACCAGGATGCTTTTCAGTGCTAACACACGCAGATTATATAAATGTAGCCTCACTGGGTTTGACCTAAAGAACCAGCAGAAGGGAAAAAAAAAACCCAAGACAAGAAACAGAAGGGAGCTGAGAGAGCTCAAGTATGTCAAAAGCATTTCTCTTACGAGGCCTTCCTATAGTAAATATAATGGGAACCAAACAGCCTAGCATAATACATAACAAAGCCTGGGCTTCCCTGGGATACTGCTCCCAGGAGGAAAGAGCAAAGGAAATATACTCTCATGTCCAAACACAATGCAGACCACTAATGTTTCAAGGGCTGTGAAAGCAACACAGCAGAACAGAGTCTAGAAAGGTACAACCATAAATTTTCTGAAGAAAGTTTGCTATTTTAATATTATCCAAAACATTTATTTTTCAAATAAAAGAATGTACATGAAATAACAATAATAATAAATACTGAATTATAATGCTGCATTTTAAAAAGTTCAGCAATAGGCTGAGACATCCTCATAAGATATGGAAATTTTATTCTTCAAAAAAAATCAGAAATAAATTACATAAAAAGGGAGAGAGAGATTGTCATTCTCATTTGACTCTTACAGTTCATAATGGCCACATATCACCATATATTGTAAGACTATGTAGGTTATCGTTATTCTCTGCAGCCCTTTAAATTCATTGCCTATTCACAAGACAGAGCTTGTACTGAATCCAGTTGAGACCACTGTTAAAGGTGGATCTCAGGTGTAATGCTTGGGCAGACAATGAGGCAGAAGGGAGTAGCCTCAACTTCTTTTCTAAAGGTCTGAGCTTAGAAGTACAGGCAAGACCTGCATTAAGAATACGATGGCCCACTTGAAAGCTTACAGCAAACAAACACACTAGCATTCCAATCTGTGCATCCTGCCTTGCCTGAGAAGAGCAACAGAAACGTCAATATAATGTGATAATGAGTTTCCCCATCTAGCTCTCCTTGATAGGGAAGAAAAAAAAAAGTCTTTCTCAAAAAAGAACACAGACAGGATGCAGCCCTTTTGAACTGACAATGCTCTGAACTTGATCCATGTCTGAGTGCTCAAAGCAATCAATTCTCACTGATCAAATGAGTTACAATAAAATATAACTACTTAACTGGGCATGTGGGCAGAGTAGCAGTTCTGGATAATATAATATATAAAAGAACTAAACTGGGCCAAGAGTTGTCTTCCTTTTTACAGATGGGTCAAGTGACTTCAGAGTAAGTAGTACAGCATCCCTTAACAGACCTAAAATTTCTGTATGCCAACAAGAAGAGATACAAATTTTAGTACTGAAAATACATGGAGTTCCCCATAGGAGGAATTATTTACTATGTATATAATGTTCAAGAGTTCTCAACAGCTTTGTTTTCTCAAAATTTTGGGCTAGATACAGTTTTTATTAATTGCAAAGGCATTTTAAAATTGCATTTTATAATTACAAATAAATATACTTCCAAAATGGAAAAATGCCTCTAGTCTTCATTTATGAGCAAAAACATGTATACTTTGTACTTTTTTTTCCTTGAGTCTCTTCCTTGTTTCTCTACTGGCCACATAAGCTGTTTGAAAACAACAGCTTGGCAACATGCCTCAGAATTAGTTCCAGATCTTTTAAAAGAATTCCTGTCTCAGAGATAACTAAAAAGCAGATTTTACCTAGCAAATATGTTATTCTTTTATGCAATATTATTTCTATCACTTGATCAATTAAAGAAAAAATTATTATTTTAAACATAAAAATGGGTTTCACTTTGTCAAAGCACATAGAACTGAAAAGTAAGTCTATTCTCATTGATACTGATGTGAGTACAGCTAAACTCTCTTTGATTTAGGTGAGGACATAACTTATGCCAGAGTTTTCATTTATTTTAAATAAGTGAAGAATATTCATATAACTGTATTTGAATGTAAAATTATTGTGTAAATAGTATAACTCACATTAGTAGAAACACCATTAAAAGCAAGTAAGACAGACAAACGTTTTATTTATACACACAAATCAAAATGGACATTTTCATCTTTTTGAGGCAGAACACTCTGGAAGAATGTTTACAAAATACCCCATGAGAAGGTAAATTTCCTGAGCTTGAATTCTCTGGAAAGGGCTATGGATTTTTTGGGGTTTTTTTTCCCCCTCATCTTTCTCTCAGATACCATATCAGGGTAGCTGCAGGAGTGCTACCTGAAGCCAACAGGATTCTGGGGACAAAGGACCATAAATGGCCATCTTCCATATATTCCATGCATGGGTATAAGACAACTACAAGGGGAAAATACATTTGGGAGTATTTTTAATATAAATATATATATGTGTGTGTTTTTAAAAAGTAATTTTTTCATGTCTACCACAAATAGTTTTTGATTGTGCCTACTGAAAACAAGATAATTTTAAATTTGCCATACTAAACATAGTTAATGTGTTTCTTTATAACTAAAAATTACTTTTGGGGCCAAGGATCACATTGGCATACAGGAAATCATTAAGAAGTATTTTACTGCTGTCCAACATGTTTACATGAACTAATTTTATAATATACCTGCAGTGATGGAAGAAGCCAAAGAATTATTGCTGTTAGCTATTTTTAATACAAGATAGTCAGCAGATAATTGTGTTTGCCTTAATGTTAACTAATGCCCCTCCTACTGTGTTTTAAAAGGAAGTGGATCAGCAGGAAACATTTAATTTACAGCAGCTCCTTGCTGTTTATGTGAAAATCAGCTATCAGAATACCAAATGCTTATTTTATGTATGATTTATTTCTTCATTATTGATAAAAGTTCCTCTTTTAGAAGAAAACTTACATACAAAGTAAGAGAGAGAAATATTTTAAAAATAGATGAAATGTCAAAAGTTCACTTGCTGGCATTTATTGCAGCCTATACTGAGCCTGTTTCAGAGCATTAAAAATATTTGTGAAACTGTCCCTCAAAGCTGTAGCTGCAGAAACATGGCTGTACACAGCAATTATATATAGTAAAACTGAATAGTATTAATCACTTTCAGTGTTGTTATTGAGAGCGCTCAGCAAGAAATCTGAAAAGCAAAACAGGGAGGATATTTGAAATCTGCTTTTACTATTTTAGAACGTTTTGTTTTGTTTTCTTGCAGGGGACCTGAGGGTTTGGGGTTTTTTTCCAATTGACTGCAGTTGATATATTCATAAATACCACCCGTAGATGTGCTTACACAAAATTCTAGGCAGTATTTTCAAGGGCTTTTCAAACTGGACACAGCTAGCCAGTTTAAAATGCCAGACAAGAAAACAGCAAAATAAAACAAATAGTTGCCATATCAGTAGTTTTACACCACATGGTTATATCATTTTGTCTTATATTCTAACACTTTTACTTACTGTAATTCACAGTAGCTTCATAAGTTTATAAAAAAAAGGGTTTTGACCTCAAAAATGTAAGCTCTAAAACTGGTTGTGAAGTGTAGCAGTTTTAAGCAATTTTTAGTGTATTTGAGAATGGAGTTTGGTCAAGCAGCTGGTTTAATTTCCTGTTTCTGCCTGTCAACTATTTCCCTGGAAAGCACAGGAGTATCTAGCAAAACAAAGAGTGGCCAAAAAAATGATACAAGAGATTGAAAAGGTTTACACATAAACAGCTGGAAGTCCACTTGGAATCACTGTGCCAAAACAACTTGTGAATACTTCCTCATGTCAAAAACCCTCTTACTAATACTGAAGTTACTTCTATGTTTATTGTTTATTTCAAAAATGCTTTTATAATTAACACTGTCGATGAGGTTCAGGTTTCCTAAGTTTCACTTCTTTGACCTTCTACATATACAATATACAGAACTCTACCTCTAGCCAAGATAA
>VZTU01032082.1:66218-107816 GCA_013400835.1 Zapornia atra | reverse complement strand
ACACTTGATGCAGTCCTTTAAGTAAGCACCATTACTACTACCAGTTATACTGTATTTTGTGTACTCATGCAGCCCAGGGACCTCACAGTCTAAATTGGAGGGTAGGTGAGTAGAAGAGAACAGATAAAAGGAATTCTTCTTTCTCTTCTAAAAATTGGAATTTTGGCACACTGAAAGTATGTGATTTGGTGCCAAAATATAAAATAAATCCAGATTACCATGTAATTTCCCCAAATTAAAGCCCACTTTTACTCCTAGTGAAAAAGATGCATCTTTGAATCATATGGCTATTGTTGGATGGTGGCAGTGTCAGGCTTTGTGGGACAGGCACAAAGTACTTGATGAAGTTACTGTACCTTGGTTCCCAAGGCTGCTTTCAGCTACACACGAATTCAAACCAAATGTTTCTTTAATGTAAAATACACTTCAGAGCTTGATTAAGACTTTTTTAATCATGTTTGCTGGTAACTTCTCCACTGTGCCTAGTAACAGTCTATTCCGCCAATTCACTCATTCTACAAGCATTTAGAAAACTTATTGACAGCAGAATTTCACTTGGGAAACTACTCCCATAGAGTGGGATCATGAATAACTTTGGTTTGGAAGCAGTAAAGGTTGTACAGGGTCTGCACAGACTTGGGCCAGCTCTAATACACCACTTTTCAGAGACAATTCTGATACACTTTGTTTAGTCCGATTTGTGGGTTTATTGGTCTGGATTTTCTTCTACGCACTGAATTAAGATTACATGAAGAGAGTTTATACAGAAAGATAAGAATATTCATAGGCACCCAGGTGACATGGACTGAATTATGAATGGATTATTTCATTTCACTATTGTTAAGCGGATCCGAGAAAAGGTACAAAGAGGATACAGAGGATACATGATATTTAATGACAATTTTGAATGAAGAAACTCTTTAGATTTCTGAAACCAGAAAGCAAGGATAAAAGAAAGATGTGTGGATTTCTATGTCACTAAGCTGTTTAATCTAGAGTCAGAACTGAGTAATAAAATGTCCAGCACAGAACTATTATTTTCCAGATGAATCAAGGGTGCTACAGAGAAACAATGACAGAGATTAATGAGCAGTTTTTGTAAAATTTAGAGAGGAGATAGGACTGTTGTCTGTGTTAGTGGCGTAGAACTCCCCTGGGGCTCTCAGAAGGAAATGTGAAGGAGGGAGTGAATTAGGAAATGGGTAGTTGCAGCAAAAAATAATTACTAGATAGCTATTAAATGTTACGGTGAAGACCAGGGGCTAGACATTGCCACCTTTAGCACCTGCCTGGGTGGTTGTAAGTCATGGTGAGAATTTCATCTGGCTAAGCACTCTTAAGATGGAGAAAGATTACAGAAGCATTTTTCTTTTGATAAGACTGTATAACGACAAATTGACCTATAAGTAACTAAGGTGAATGAGTTCTACCTGAGTCACAGGTCTGCACATCTAAAGTAGTTGAGAGGGAACAAGAAAAAGCTTCAGAACACTATTACTTTAACCTTAATTTTCAGGGACATCATGAATTTTTATTGCTTGTGAGCAGGAAGTGAGTTTCTCACCAGTGTTGTCCAGTAAGTGGATACTGTCACAATGCAGTATTGGTTCTTATTTTGGTTTTCCACAGCTTAAAAAGCAGTGAATAAATTTGCTGCTTGAGGAAATTTAAGTCAGTGACTATCATTAGTGAAGATGACCATCAGGTTGCCAAGCTGAGGAACTTGTGAGAATAATAGGAATGCAATAGGAGCATGTGAGAAGAATAAACATAATAAACTAAGAAAAGAAGTGCTTTTTTAAGTAGAAAAATATTTCTCAGTGGGGTTTCAGCTCACTAACTTTGATGATCAATGAATGTGTAATACAGACTTCAGAAGCAATGACACTCTTGTTAAGGTTCAGCTGATCAACTTCAGGTGAACTCCCACTTGTGGAAAATGAAGTCATCTACAGGGGTACAAGTCAGAAGAAATGGAGTGAATTTCATAATACCTCTGGGTAGTATTGGATATATTTAGGACTTTCCTGGTGGAGATAGGATGTTATGATTCAAATTCTCTCAGGAGGAAAGGGAAATTCCAAATCAATTTCCCATAGCTTAAGTAAAGCAGAAATTGTTCAGGCAAAGAGTCAATTTCTCTTTGAACTTCGCTCTGAATATTTTGTTGCATTTTTGCTATTTTAGCTTCTTGATTAATTAAGTTCAGATTTTATAATTTTTAGTGCATTTTGACTGATACATTGTTAATAAGAAACACCCTTTTTTGTTGACTGCGAGGTTTGATGAAGGAGGGGATGAAACATGCTGCTGTGAAAAGAAAAAAATAGAAAATACCCAATTTTCAGAGTCAAAATAAGCTACTATCATTCTGCAGCCACCTTGACTGTTTTAAAATATTTGGATTGAACAATGCTTGATGTACAGGATGAAATATTGATTTTTAAAATAATTTCTAAAAAGAAATAATGATTTCTAGTTTAGTTTGTTCACAAGCCTCCTACCCTGACACATGTTTTTGCTTTTTTCTTAACAAATGCTCAGTAGGTAAATGCTCCAGCTGTTTTATTTGAATACTTAGAGGGGAGATGAATTATGTCATCTTGCTCTGTACGATGCTGTAAGAGATATTTACCCTTTATTGTGATGGAAACTTGTGGATGGAATGGGGACAAAAAAAGTGTGGAAACAAGTCAAGGCAAACAAAATGAAGAAAAGAGAAGATTATGCTTTTACCTTTCACTGAAACAGCTCTGGCTGTGAAATCACATACTGCAATGTGAATTTCAATCAAATATCTTGAAAGAAGGTGACTCCTTTAAAACACTGAAAGGCTCAAAGGGTTTATTTCAGGTGTTAGTGACTTATTAACATTTTTGAAAGCAAGAGTTCCAATTGACTGAGTTATTAAATTGAAACATGCAGAGAAAACATTTCACCAAGGATGGATCCATGTACTTTTTCTACTTCCAAGAACACAGACTGTGTTTTTTAAACCAGACAGAAATGAAAATATTTGTTACCAGGGAAATTTCAGGATGCAGAAGGGAGGTTGAACTACTGAGCTTGTATGTGCATCAAATACAAACATTAAAGTGAAAGCTACTCTCAAACTCTGAATCATCTCTGGAAGAAATCAGACATAAACAGAGTCAAAGTGGGTTACCACTGATTTAATGGAATTCCAGATACTGTGAATTTGTTGTTGAAAACCTAGGTAGGTCAATGGTGCTGAAACAGTTGTGGATGAAATAAGCTGAAGAAACGTGCAGCCTTTGCGACTTGGGGCTGTTAAATAAACATTCTCAGCAAACTGTGCTGCTTTTTCTCTTTCAAAAATCTCTATGAATGGACCAACATTTTCTTGAATTGGATAATGAGAATAGAATACTGTCTGACTGCTGCAGAAATACTCTCCAGCTTGTTTGACAGCTATTCTTTATCAGGTACTAAGTATTTGAAATCTCCAGCTGTTTAACTGAGCATTTAGGACAGGTGGATTTCCTGATTAAGTGAGATAAATAGTGTCGTTTAGACCAGCCCGGTGCTAGAATTCGTGTACATGAATCATTATGTGGTTGAATACACCTGTGTGAAGAAAACCAACAAAAATCTCATGCGCTGTTTAAATTCCAGTCTGAAAAGAAAAGCATACAGATGACCTCTAGGTCATAAACTGTCTGAGTACAGAACTGACTGCCTTGTTCTGTGCAAGGCTTTTCACTGTTCTGTTAACACTCGCTGACTTGTGACTGGTTCTTTGTGCCTGCATTTGCTGGAATAATCACTGCAAGCAGAGAGATCACAAACAAATTCAAAATGCATTCAAATAGCACTGCCCCTCTCAGAGTTTCAACTGTATTCTAGCAGTGGCAGATTGTGCTGTGTTTGGCTGGGGTGGAGTTAATTTTCTTCATAGAAGATAGTATGGGCCTGTGCTTTGGATATGTGCGGGAAACAGGGATGATAACGCAGGGACATTTTTGTAACTGTTGAGCAG
Organism: Zapornia atra; assembly: GCA_013400835.1. Lineage (NCBI taxonomy): Eukaryota > Metazoa > Chordata > Aves > Gruiformes > Rallidae > Zapornia > Zapornia atra. The sequence goes on along the minus strand of VZTU01032082.1, from coordinate 103,816 downwards.
GGCTCACACAGAGCCAAGGCCTTTGTTGCTTCTCACCTCACTCCACCAGTGAGTAGGCTGGAGGTACACAAGATGCTGGGAGGGGACAGCTGGGACAGACTGACCCCAAGGATCTTCGATACCATACGATGTCATGCTCAGGAGTAAAACTAGGGTGGATGGTGGCAGGGGGAGCCACTGCTCAGGAACTGGCTGGGCATAAGTTGTTTGGTGGTGAAAAATTGTTTTCATTTGCATCACTTGTCTTTCTTGGGGTTTGTTTTCCTCTCTTATTTTTTCCCTCTTTTCCTTAGCATTAAAAATTATTTTTATTATCTCTTTTTAATTATCAAACTGTTTTATATAAACCCATAATTGTCTTTCTCACGTCTCTCCTTCCTTCTGATTATTACCCCATCCAACATTGGGGGCAGTTACTGAGTAGCTGTGTGATCCTTAGTTTCCAGCTAGGGTTAAACCATGATTTTTCTCTGTAGAGGTCTACTGTATGCCAAGTTAATTGTTACAACCTCAACTAATAGTAATCTGACAGCAAAGTAGCAAAAGATTTCACTGCATCCAGTATATACTTCAGTGTATTTAATAATGTTAGTGAACTTTCTTTGAGCCATTGCTGTGCCAAGGAGTTACGGGTGTACTAGAATTAGTATCAGTATATTTTTAAATATAATTTACAGTTCAATAAGTAAACGGTATTTAAGATTGCAAGATGATATCCTAAATTATGATAACTTCAAATTTCTTCTGTGAAAGAAATCATAGCATTGTTCAGAAACTCATCTGAATTGACAAAACTTGATAGCTTCTGGTGCCAACAGCACAAAGAACATGTGAGCTGCAGGGCTTGTGGGGGCAATGGTACTCACAATTTTTCCCAGTTCAGCTTTTAAATTTCCCTTCAATATTATTCTTTAATCCCATATTTCCAGAGGTATGAACTATAAGTAATTGTTCCTGATTACCACATGCTGACTCCTTCCTTCCCTCACTAGAGTTACGAAAAATTACATTTTTGGGCTAAAAATAAGTATCTTTAACTGCATTTCTTGACCTGGACACTCTCAGCATTAAGGTCATAAACCTTTCCAATTTTAGTTTCTTGAAACCCCCACAAAGGTGTTCCTCGGTGTTCCTTGCCTTTGATCTTATCATCAGACTGTAGGGAACAGTCAATGCATCCCATGACTTGCCTGACTACTAGTGACCACTTGAGTTCAATCATCACTGACTTGGCTTTCCCAAAGTCTTTGTCTCCTTTAAAAATCCAACTTAGTTATAGCAGGCTTTTTGAAATAAGTATGCCTACTGCTGAACTAGGTGGAAAAAAAAAAAGAAAAGAAAAAAGCAGAGAGAACCAAAACACCATAAGGTTTGCCAGTAGATATCACAGTCTTGAAGTTATTTTAAATACTGAGGCCTTAAAATCCTAAAGATCCTCAAGTCTGGGCTAAAAAAATATATATACATGTGTTTTCATTTGAACACAAGCTGCTGCTGCATCTTTGATTTATCTTTGAAACAGATGTGTTTTGGGTTGAAGTTAGACTTCAAAGGAAGAAGTAAATGTTCAATAGAAAATATTTTTCATATTCAGAGTAGAGACTGAAAGTGTAAATTTTGCTCTGAAAAGATAAAAATGTTTTCTAAGTGTTCCATTCAAAAGTTCAGAAATCGTTCAGAAATTTAACTCAGAAAAGTACAGAAAAATACAGTAGTGAACTTTAGTCCCATTTCTTCAACTGATCAAGTTCACAGTGCTAAGCAGGAACATATAGTTTCTGGCTGTTGTGATAATTACTTATCTTCATGCTTGGAATGCTTGAACACCCTGTCTGCAAATTTTTTTTCAACCAGTTTGACTTAATTTCCCCGTTGCAGGGACCAGAAACAGCCTAATCTTTCTGCCTTGTCCATCAGCTGAAACACTTAACATCCATGCTCAGATACCTGATGTTTTTGCCTTTGTGCCTAGTCACCTACCCTGACACAGACCCAGATGTACACATATCCAGGTAGCTTGCTGGAACCTTCCCTCTTCAGTTAAGCCGTAGACTAACTCCTACGGAGTTTTCCTTGGCAGCAAGGCTGAGATGCTTCCTCCTGCCTTTCAGCTTTGCCCAACTGTTCCATGACTTCAGCTTTGTTAGGGATCCTTTCTGCTTCCTTTCTCTCTACTTGTGCTTTTTACAAGCCTTTTTCTAGATTTCCCATTCTCTATACTCCCTCAGCTTCCCAGCCACTTTTCTTCTATGCTCAGCCTTGCACTAGGACCTACTGTTTAGCTCTGCTCTGCCAAAAGACTTGCCAATCTTCCACCCGCTGACGTACTTCATTCAGAAGCTGTTTTTACCAATATTCTAGTTAATTATTTATGAAAAAGGAAATCCGCATTTCTCCTAAGTTACAGTTTCCAGGCATACGTCCTGTTTCCTGTTAATAAGACCAATACATTGTGTGACCATTGAGCAGGGTTCGGGCTATGAGTGTGAATGCACTGTTCCATCTTAACACTCAAAAGCTGTTGGCGTGAAGTGTTATGATCCAGCTGTATGACCATACATCCTGATGGACACAGAGAATGTCAGAAATTTTTCTGCATGGGAGCAGTCAGCAAGAAGACGTTGATAACCATGTCCTTAGTTATATCAGCTTCATAATCCTTTTGGTGGATAGAGAAATACTATGTTTATGTAATATTTGGAGAGACTGACTGATCTTGAGTTATTCAAAGTCAAGCTGGAGCATGTACTGGGGATGTGATTGTGTATCTTATCTTTAACTTCACATCTTATTTATAGTACATTTGCTCCTTTTGTATCTTCACTGTGGAGACAACAATGCTAGTAGTGATAAAGAAGATAAAAAGAACAGGCAGACATCTAGGTTTAACCATTCTGTCATTTAGGGCTGCTCTTAAGGCCTGTGTATAAATGGGTTTTGAGTGAGTTTGACCACCTTTCTTTTAGTATGTATGAAAGAGTAGCTCATACTAAAACAAGAATGGAAAGACTTTACCTTTAGCTATATGCATGTAACTATCTATTACTACATAAAATAGTAATGTGTGTATATATATGTTATGAATATAAAACTAACAAACCCATACAGAACTATATGCTGGTAGTATTGTAGGTATAACTGTGTGCTATTCACCTCCATCATTCAAACAGTTCAACCATTTTATAATATGTCTATAAATATAGCAATAAGGTCAGAATGAAAATTTATATAAATCTGTACTTTTTGACTTAAATATGAATAAATCAACTTGGACTTTCAGGGGAGTTGGAACTAAATGATCTTTGAGGTCCCTTCCAACCCAAAACATTCTGTAAACCTTTGACTAAAATGATTTTCTGAAAACAAATGGATTCATTGTAGGCTTTATGCGTCATTTGAGGTTAGAACATTGCTGCATACTGGAGGATCATTGAATTCTTCTGCCTCACACATCTGCTGTGTGAATCCAGGAAAAAAGAAACAGCAACAAAACACACAAACAAACAAACTGCCAAACAGTATCTTCTAGATGTCTCAGAACAATTTTTTGGTTGCTGATTTCACCATCCATCCTGTTTCTGCTTCCTGCACCTGAATGGCTCTCATTTCTGGTCTCACATGGAGTAGCCTGAATAGCGTGGCAGATTGCACTTGTGGGATAAAGACTTTCACAGAAACATGTTTTTCTTGCTGTTCTAATAAGATTTTTGAACTTACTCGATCTTCTTTGCCGCTTTCCATTGCTGTTATGCATGATAATCTTGGGAGCAAGGAAATAGTGCAATATTGAGGCATTAAATGTGTGTAGCTGTACCATAATTAGTGTAGAGCAATTACAGTAGGCAGCAGCACTATGGCAAAGTTGAAATGCTCTCTTGTCTCTCCTTCTTCCTCACATCTTGTTTTAATCCTATTAACATTAATATCCAGATGCTGGTGTGCTGGTGGCAGGGAGGAGAAGACTGTTCCTTAGCCCTCTCTAGGGAGCTCTCACAAGCTAGCTCTCAAGAGGGCTAGGTCTGCACAGGTGTTGGGAAAGCTCTCTAGGAGACTGTGACCAGCTTTTGCCCTGCTCCTAGGATCTGATTCAACAGCTAGTTTTGTGTGTGCTCATTCCACACATTCATCCTGTTTCAGGGGCTGAAGGACTCAGTGCATGCCTTTAGAAAGATGCCATTGGAATCTGGTGAGTCTTGACCAGTGACTGGGGCTTTGTATGTGTAATATATATTTTTAGGAGGGAGTTGTGGTATCTGCTCCTAGCTCATTGCATCTGCTTACACAGTGAGAACTGAGAACAATTAAGTGGCAGATCCTGCAACAGCAATTTGCGTATGGGCTTGAGTTCTGTTCCCTACCCATCCTGAGGCTGAATTTGAAAGTCTGTCCTTGAAGCTTCTAGGTTTCCATGGGTTAGAACATCCCATAGTGTTGTTTTAGCCAGAAGCGTGTCCTGTGAATGAGTGGAGAGAGAGCGGTGAAGAAGTTATCCAGGCTGCAAGGCCGTGGGTCCAGATGTATTAACGGCACTGGTTTCCTCCGATCACATAGCTCACAGGTGGTCAGAGCTGCACAAAAACCACATGGAACAGATAAAGTCTCCACACAGAAGAGTTTTTAGTCTGAAATAACAAAAGGAGATTAGATGCAGAATTTCATTATGAGAATAGAAGCTAGATCTGACTTCAGGTGTCATCTATTTTCTGATTGAAGTTAATATGCCTTTAAAAGCATGAATCAAAGAGGTATTTCAATTTAGGCTGTCTTGTGCTAGTGTCTCACTGACCTAAAAGATAAAGAAATGTAAATGGTATTCAAACCTCTTAATTGCTGCCAATAGCAATTCTTTTGTTACTCTGCGAGGGAAAGAGTAGAGGCATATCTTTTAGAGAACAAAGCCCCAGGTAAAAAAGCAGTAAGTACCTCATTAGCAATACTGAGCTACAAGTGTGCCTAAGACCCCACAGACTTCAAGCCAAGTGTTAAAATAGATTATGGTGAGCGGGTGACTAAATTGTTCCAATGACAGTTTCTCTTTGACGAAAGGTGCCTAGAGCTACCGCTTCTTAGGTTTGCCTACCATACCCATCTGTCTTTTACCATTCAATACAGTTCACTTCGGTCTCAATTCAGTATCTTCAAGGTATTTGAAAGATGGGAATTAGAGACTATAAAATAATAGCTCTTGCAGTAGCCACTCACAGGAGATTGTTAAAGTGATTGGGAATTTATTTTAGTGAGCGTCACAGAGCACTAAAACAAATAAAAAATGCATTAGTTGTAAGTTACTGAAGGAGACATTTTGAACCATTGATGCTGCGTGAATCAAGCCTAGGAAATGTAAAATACTCTTTGTGTGTTTGTAGATATATATATATATATGGCTCTGTGTGTGTGTAAAAATTTTTAAACATACTCTAAGCTAGACTTCAGGCATTTCCCTTCATCTTCTGTGTACTTAATAACTTTGTGAAACATGTTGAATGCTATGATAGAGAGATGCCATAAAAGAAAAGTGCCTGGCCAATTCCTGCTTGCTTTGCTCGTTCAATTAGGTAGTACCTGCATTAGTAAATCAAACAATGCTTTCTCCAGCACTAGGTAAACTGATTTCTCAGATGTTTGAAGCAACCAAATGAGAACACTTTTAGGTCTCTTATTTGTCAAAAGTACTCTAAAGTAAAAAATAAATTAAAAAAAAAAAGAGCCACCTTTTTTTTTTTTTAATGGATGCAGCAAATGGGACAAACGGCTGGTAGAGGACAGGAACGTAACTTCCCAGTCCAGCAGAGGTTCTTCTGAATACAGGTAGGTTTTGAGTTCTAACAGTGCTTTCAAGAGTAATTAAAAACTCATGTTTGAGCTTATGTCAATTGTAAAACATGCATAAAATTGTTCCATAAGTGCATCTATTAAATAGATCATTAAATAAGTAAAATTCAAGAACTGGGTTAAAATTAAAGCAAAAAATCCACTGTTCCCCCCAACAGAAATGAATGAAGAAAACTTCATGTTTGATTTTGGGGGTTGGACCCGATGATCTCTTGAGGTCCCTTCCAACCCCTATGATTCTGTGATTCTGTGATTCTAGTCACATCTTGTAGCACGCAGTTCCTGGGATGAGGAATGTAGCATAGAAATCTAATTAGAAGAAAATTTATTTGTCTTGCTAATTCTTTGCTTTACTGCAGTCTTTCACAAGGAAGAACATTCACTGAAGTCATTCAGTGTAAAGTAAGTGATATTTAAAGGACGACACCTATTCAAAATGTGCGTATGGTTCATAGAGTTGCATAAGCAGAGGAGTTTGATTAAAATATCTTCCTGTCCATTCCCAAAACATATTCTTAGCATGGCCTTTCTGGAAGGGCACAACAGACTAACTATGCTATAACCTACATCTACCCCAGGTCCCTCAACAGAGTTAGGGAATACTTCTGGCACAGGGGCTCCATCTCCCCTGCCCTTAAGCTCTGTACTGGCACCAGCTGTAGCTTGGGGCAACTATAGCTCTCTTCCTGGCCCCCTTCTGGTGTTTGCACAGTCCAAGGACCAAAAGAGTAAAAAAAAAAGATGTGCAAATGAGGTTTCCACACCAACTGCAGAGACCAGGTCAGAGTACATTTTTGGTACTAATACAGATAGAGACTGTGAAGTACGATGCAGCATTGTGAATGTTGCCTTCTCATGCAGCCCTAGGACAGGTTTACCCAAGGGAAGTGATGCTTCTGGCTCATCTAGGGTAAGGGTTTAGGGAGTGTGAAGAGCACCCCAATTAAGAAAGAAACGTTCAAGGTATGGTCTTTGGCTCCTAAAAAAAATCTTTCCGAAAACTTACTTGCCTTTGGCCAGTTTTCTTCATAGCTGTTGGCTTGCCCTGTTGCTACAGCAGCAGCTTAACTGCACTTAGCATTGAGGTGACACCAACCAGAGCAACTAACTGGGACAGTGATGTGTGAAAGTCTCCCTCAGAAATGTTCCTTATTCCCCGTTGCCTTCTTACCAGCCTGCTCACCTAGGGCACCACAGCTGGCCAAGCGCTGGTGTGCTCTCAAGTCACTTGTGATATATCTGTATATATTAGTAGAAGCAGGAGGAACCTTCATATCCTCTTATGACTTATTTAATACTACTCTGTCCTAGCTGCAGCGTGTCCTAAGTGGGCTTGCAGAGAAATCCTTTAGCAATAAATTTCCTCCCAGACAGAACCTTTTTTAACAAGAAGTGATTTTCTTGGTAGAAGAAATGTCTGGTCTCTGCACAAGGCACATGATACCAGAATGTCAGTGGACATCTTGAAATTAAATGATTGGTACTACCATTTTCGTAGCTGTCAACTAAGAACTACGCCAAGAAAATCATAACCTTAAAAGTTACTGCAAGCACCTAGAATACATCTGGCTTTTTGGATGTTCTTTTGCTCACACATCTGAGAACCATTACAAACCACTGAAATGGCCTCTAACCACTATGCTTGATACATTTCTTTAAATATGGTCCATCTACAAGCTTCCAAAGAAATATATAACTGGCCTGTGTTGATACTAGGAAGGGAAACAGATGAGGCGATTGAAAAGTCAAAAGAGAGTGTTGAACAGGCTCAAAATTTCATAATATCAGTTTGGTAATGTCCTGTTGAATCTAGACTTTTTTGTGACAATTTTCTTAAAATTCTGCAGAGAATAAGGTTTTTGTCATCTGGAAAAAACTTTCTATGATTAACTCTGATGAAAAAAGGATTTAAAATGAACAGTATTTAATTTTAAATAAATTGTCTTACTGTTTTCTAGTTTTCAATTTTTTTACATTGTAAGCATTTGTTGACATTTTCAAAGCTCTTTCAGTATTTTCAGTCAAAATGGACTATACGATGCCAGTCAGCAAGTTGACCAAATAGTTTATGCATGGAAAAATAGACAAAGTATGCAAAATAATTAATAAGTGATCAATAAAATTTTCTCACTAAGACAATAAATAATTTCCTCTTCAACATCACACAAACACGAAATTTTAAAAGGACATATCAGAATCAGAATTTTATCTGTAAGAAAATGCTACATGGTTATGTGTCGATTAATTTNCCCCCGCCTTCCCCCTATTCATCAATTACACATGGCCTGAAATTAGATCTTTAAAATCTGAATATCTGTACATCTTTATTTGGTATAATACGACTAGACGATGCTTAATACAGTGTAATTTATATGCATACAGGTTTTTTATTTCATTATGGCAGCTTATCAGTTCAATGCCTGGGGAAGAGGTATACTAACTGATAAATAGATGTTTACAATATTTTTTATCCTGTGCATGGTAAATTGGTCCTAATTAAGCAGGATTAGAGTGGTACTGATTCTTCCACGTAAAATAAAAAAACCTCACCGCCAAGGGCCAATTTACATTCTTATTATTCACCACATGTGAAAATAAAAAAGCTTTGGCACGATAAATGAGGATTCTCTGTCAGCAATCCAGTGTCTACAATACATTTGGAACTGGTTTCTTTGCTCAAATTGATAACAAATATCGGATATGAAGAAAATGCTGTCTTTCAGTTTTTTGACATGCTACGCTAGTTCACACTGAATTATGTTGTATTAGATCACGAGCCAAGCAGTGGGGGAGGAGAGCAGGAGGAAAGGGGGTGCTGAAGAAGAGAGGGAATGTGTGACATAATCTGAAGAGTGCTTTAAAATCATTGGAAGCACAGACAAAGCAGCAGTACATCAGGAGCCCCTGTTAAGTGCTGCAACTTGGGTTCAAAATGGCATAGATCCTGACCCTTGCCTTCTTCATCACTTATTTATAGCTTTCAGAAACACATTATTATGTAGGGTGGCTGTGACAAGATACAGATGCAGAAGAGTACAGATGCAGAAGAGTGCAGCTGCAGGGCTGGCAGACCCTAAAGTCTCAGTCACAGAGAAGTCCTTAATACATGAAGCATCATTATAAAACAAAGAACAAAATGCAGATTCCCTGACAGCCCCACGTCCCAACAACATGCGTTAGACTAGACAAGTTAACACTTAATAAAGAATACTAAAAACCTAGTACCAAGCACTTAATAATTTACCAGTGGTTTATTATGCTGTTACATGATATGACACTTCTGTAATTTATTTTTCCTTAAAGTCATGTAATGAAACACTAAAATTGTACATCTAAGTTGTTTTCTTCCTGCAGAAAGGAAGGAAAAATTGTTGGGCTAAAAGACTCTACATAGATGGTTAATGCAAGTGGCAAGAAGGAAGGAAGGATAACAGAAATAGTTGTGGAAACTGGTTGCACACCCATCTGCTTGCAGAAATCTCCATTTCTTTATATTCTAAAGGTTGAAAAAATATTTCCAATGCTAGTGCAGATAGATGCCTATTACAGATTCAGAGTATGATAGCCACCTTAAAGTGTGCAAGGCATAATTGGCCCATTGACTGGGTGGGGGGGGTCTGATGAGGTTATAACTGTCTCTCTTTGTCTAGACTCTTCTGATTACATCCCATTTGCTTTCCCTTTTCAACGACAAACTTGACTTCCAAATTATGGTAATGTTATCATGCTCCTTCTTTAACTGGTTTTATTTACATTTCCTTATCTCAGGATGAATTTAGAGAATTTCAACAGAAAACAAGTTTTTCCTTGTTAAGTTTTTTCATCATCCAGACAGTTTCTGAGACTGTCAATTGCTGGCCACTTGTTATTCCTATACCCTTATTTGCATCCAGACTTCTTTCCAATAGGATTTAACAACAGGTAGACAGAGTTTAAAACCCAGGCCTTAAGTACTGTGTGTGAGGCAGAAGAGGAATAAGTTGGAAGGTAAAGTTAAATTAATTTGCTGCATTCATCTATTTGAGGTCTGAGATGAGTTGTTTAAAACACCTGCAAGTGTTACGCATCTGGTCTAGGGTGTTTGTTGAGGAATAACAAAAACAAAGGTGATCTTTGGACCTGAGTCTGATTCTTTCTGTAGCTTAAAGCTTGGGTTTCTGAATATTATAAAAATGGAAAATTTTTATGTACCTTGAAAAACACACTGATCTATTCTAATACCTTGCTGCAAGATAAAAAAAACACACGACCTCTTTCTGCATTGCAGAATGCCTTAAAAGACAAAAGCCATTTTGCTACCTGCACAAAATGCTTCTCTTGTCTGAAATTCTGGTGAAGTCCCACAAGACAAAGTCCATCTCACAGGAACAGCTCTGCAGTTTTGCTGTGACAGAATGACATGGTCTTCTCTGTGGAACAGAAACTGTTTTATCAGTGTCAAAATATGGATAAGGAAATAATTTCAAATTAGCCTAAGTGTCCAAGGGATCTCAGCTTTACTTACTGAAATTATTTTGGAATTCCTGTTCCTTGGGTACAGATATTTGAAGACATAGAGGGACGTTTTCCCTTAGCAAAGGCTAAATCAATGACCCTGGAGAAGTGAGTGAAACCTTAGCTGCAGGGAAATAAGAAAGACAGTAAACAAAGCTACCCTTACCCAACAGAGACAAAGGGCAGAAGAGAATTTTCTTCTAGCTAACATAAATTCTGGCAGTAGAATATCTCCAGCACCTGGCTCATTCAGACCCCAGAAAGAAAATAGTGCTGGAGAGAAGAGAGTAGGGAAAAAAATTGCAACATGTAAACGTCTATTTTTCATTTTGATTTGGAATATCCAACATTTTTCTGTTTTAATGCTGACATTCTTCACAGCATGAATATTCTGCCTTTCAGTAAGCTACGCCAATCCTTTAGGAGACATTCCAGATACCCTCAAAATGCAAATGATGTCATAAAACCCATTTTGCTTGAGTATGCAAATCTTACATACATCAAATAATCATAAGCCTGAAACATATTTTCACTGAAATGGGAAAATCTGTCAGCAATATAAGCAAAGCAAACCCCTGATTTAGGTCTAGTTGTCTCTAACTGCGCAAGACCAAGATCTGCACTGGGCTGGATTCTTTGGATTCCTTTGGATTCCTCATTTTTACTCACATGCTATTTACTCTCTCCTCTATCTGATGTTATGCTTTTATTCTCTTCCCTTTTTGCTGTCTCTGGCTTCCTCTCATGTTCTTGATTGCATCAGACACTTTTGCCACACTGGCCTTACTTCATCAAATCCTTCTGAAGCTCCTCCAACTCCCAAACTCACAAGTAATTGTCCTGTATATACAAGCACTGATGGTCTAACTTTTACTTTTCTCCTCTATCCTATTCACTAATGTTACTGCTCCTCAGCATGGCAGCAATGGACGTGTACTGAAGTGAAATGCAGCCTTTGAAGCCTGTGCTTTTGCATACAACATAAATGCATCTAGGAAACAACGTCTGGAGGCAGGTGTCTCTATATCATTGTTAATCAGCATAAATGCTGTTATTTCATTGTCTCCTGGAGCTGTGTCATCTGGCTTCATCTACTTTATGTTTTATAACCATCCCAAGAATACCCACAGCCTTTGTTCTTAGGGTCCTTTTTTACCACCCGTTTGGTATTTAAGGCCCAAACCAATATATAGTCAGACTTTTTTTCTCCAAGGTAAGAGAGACATGAAAGTCTTTAAATTATACACAATTTTCATTTGAGAGAGCTTTTTATTGTGTTTCTATGCAGCTCTGAACTCAGCAGCAGGGTTCTTGGGCATATGACATAGAGAACAGTAAATGAAGGACTAATGTGTGTCTATAATGCAGAATTTACCATCTGAAATTAGAAGGTTGAAAGCTCTCTATCATGATCTTTTGGTGATCAGAGACATCTATGACTGTATAAGGGTCTGTATGCTCAAACTTCATATCAGAAAAGCTCAATACAGAGTTTTCTGGAATTGCTGGAACTACTCAGAAACAGGTTCCAATTTGGTGAGAGTGAAACAAGGAGGAAAAAATCCTACCATCATACCTCCCTGGGCATGAGGGGTAGCCCTCTTACAAGTGCTGGCTCAGGTCCTGTAGACCACTGGTCCTCCTCACTGAGGCATGAGCAAATTGATGCAGAGCAAGGGATAACACAGGGCTGCTGAAGCAGATGCGGCTCTGTGATTAGAGAGGATACCCAGGTGACATCTGAAGGCAGGAGGCTGGGAGGAGAGCTGAGTGAGCCCCACGACAGCTGAGATCAGGGGAGGTGGGCTGAGAAAGCAATTTTAGGGGACTGGGGAGGGTCCTGCTGAGGCTATCCTGAGCTGGGGGGTGCCCCCACTGCTGGCATCAAATGCTGATGAAGGAGCTTGACGAAGCTCTTGAAGGAGCTTGTTTCTCAGGAGTGGAATATTGCCATGTTACAGTCATAGTGTCCAATTTATGGTGGTGAGACAAGGGAAGGAAGGGGGAAGCCTGCATTGTGAGCAACAGATTGCAATCAGGCTTTCAATACATTTACTGTAGCCTTTGTGTTTTCATTTACTGTTATATACATCTTTCTGAAATTTTAGGGTTTGGGGGATTTTTAATTTTTTTTTTTTTCATTTGGGCCATAAGAATTTCTAATGAATAATTCAAATGTCCTGGGAAACCAAAGCTGCAACAGAGTCACTTTCTCATTACTAACTGTAGATTTCCTCTTCTATTAGTAATACTGCACTGCAGGTTTTTACTGAAGAAATCACTGTGACTTAGAGACTTCTTAATTCTTTGTCCTCCACTAAATGTGCAATAAAATTGCTTTGGGTTATGTGTACAGACTTTCCCATGAGACATAAAATTAAAAAGATTTCTTCTGTTTCTTAGAGAGATTTCCTTTTACTTCAGACCACTTTGATGTTGCTTGTGGTCAAAATGCACCACCCATTCATTTAAATACTATAGAAAAAGCATCTAAATTTGATTTCTTTTTTTCTGTGTTATTAAAACAGGTATGATAAGATTTTAATGAGCTCTAAACTTGCTTTAATTTATTTTACTTTATGTAAATAACTCCCAAGTCTTTTGTTTAGGAAGATCAAAGCTATTTGCATACCCTCATCTTCATATAATCTCACAAACAATTATTTTCATTGGAATGCTTTTTTTGTGTGTGCGTGTTTGTTTATCCCAGAAAAGTATTTATATCTGAGAGAAATTCCATAAAATTTTCCCATTTTTCATACATATGATACGGAGAAAATCCTCACAAACTATACATTGCCATAATTTACAACAATATTGCACCAGCTGAGGACTGGGTATAGAATAAATCTGTGTTTGTCTGGCAGCTTAAACTCAACTTTTCCATTAGCAATAAGGCAATGACTAAAATTCTGACATTGGCGTTACATCTATACTGAAATACGTGAAGGAATTTAGGAATGAGATAAGATGAAATCCCACCTTTCCCTCTGTATTTGACCAACAGCAGAATAAAAAAGGTGGCCATACTCATGGCTGTTATATCCCTGACAGTTAGAGCTCTTAGGGTTTGATGGTTGAAGTACTGGCTGAATCTTTGTTCATGCAGCATTGGCTTATGAGTTTCGGCCCAAAGATTTCAAGTTTGTAGTTGACGGCTCATCCCGGAACATAGTATTATAAAAGTAAATGCGTGCAGCCAAAGATCAATGCACAAGTCATCTCAGAGAATATAATGAAGGTAAGTTGTAACAAAACAAGGCTACACAAAGATTTGAATGCCCCACAGCAGGGAGCTTCAGCCATATTCCAGTGTCAACTATTGTGAGAACAACAATAAGGCTAGGATGGGAGATATTATTAGATTTAGCTCATAACTAAAGTAGCACTGAAATAAGCCTTCTCTGCCTATTGTGTACTCTGCGAATCATCTTATACACTAAGCACCGTATACATATATAAAGACATTCAAAGATGTATTTTTTCATAACTCAAATCAGCATTGTAAGCAGTTCTTAGCACTGTATGCCGTAATATTTTGAATAGGAAGTTCTAATATTATGACTTTTTTTTTAAGATGCCTAACTAAGATTAAACTTACCGGCATTTAAAAAATATATTTATATAAAATAATTAAAAAATCCCACAACAAAATATATATAAGAGACTCTACTACTGTATTATTGATATAAGATGAAATCAGCTGATTAAGTTAAATTTTTCATAAATGGTAAAACCAGGGTCAAGAATGATGCCTCCAGGTCTGCTGCTCTAATAGATCTGTGAGACTGTATTATAACTGATTAATTTACAGAAAGAAGGCATCAGGCTCAACTAATTTTCACTGTGTACTGTCATTATGTGTGCCAGGAAATTACAGCTTACATGAACTAGAAATATCGCTTGTATTATGCATGAAGGGAGGGATGTGGGAAAAGGATGGTTTAGGTAAGCTGAAAGATGACATGACTAGTCTTCTGCTGAAACAAACTATTAAACACTTATTTGCTTTATATACTAATTAGATGTTTTGAAACGTAAAGGATATTTTGTGGTTACCAGAACAACTTGAACTTTTACATATTATATTTTAGACAGAATTTGCACAATACAGTCACAGGGAGGTGAATCACTGATCTGCCACAGGGAACTGTGCAAGATATCCATTTAAATGGCTGGAGCTAAGGATCTGATCCTTCATCTCATTCACTATCCCTGGACACAATGCAGTTTATGGGCTTCAGTGAGTACTCTGAGATTTGCCTACCAGTCATTATGGACATCTGCAGCTACCTTCTAGGACACTTCAAGGCATCCAGAACCTTTCATATGACCGTGTCCTACACTGTGAGTTCTGCCTATTAGAGGTTTAATGTGACATGATAGGATGTGATAACTTCAAGGTCAACTGTTTTGCATTTGCAGACAGGTTTTCTAAAGGGAATATAGGCATCTTGAAACTCAGGTCCAGCATATGAGCTTAGCTCAGAAATCCCACCAAGAGGTGCATAATAAAGTAGGACTAGTCAAAATTTATGGATAGTAAAATGGAACATGTAGAAAAGTATTTTAGTAGGCCACCCTCCAACTAAACCAGTCTTTGTTTAGAAAATAACACAATATTCTTGGAGTTAGAAGAACAGCAAACCAGAAGAGGACTAGATGTCTTATCACCCACTGATGGGGGATTTTGCTGTGGAGGGTTGGATGCCGGTACATTTGAAATTCATAGCATTGAATTAAAATAGAAAAAAAGTTTTGGGAAAAGGAACTTCAAGCCTTTTATTCTAATTCTCACAAGGCCTCTATTTGATCTGAGCCTTAAGTAATGTTTAATATTTTAAGAAACATTTTGACAAAATGTATTAGAACATTGCACTGTTAGCACTGCTAACATCAGCTGACACCAGAAAGTGTTATGATCTTAAACAGCACTTGTTGAGGACTCCTGAAATATCCTAAGATCTATTGAAAAGCAATTGGTGCATTCAAAATGCACTATTAAAGTGCTTATTAAATGATTAGCTATGTCAGAAAGAATAAAGATTCAGCATTGTCAGAAAATCTGTGGCTAGCATCCCAGCCACATAAGATCACTCCTACTCCTGGTCCAGGTGACAGCAATTAGAAGAGACAGATTTGGACTGCAAAGGGAAATAGTGGTGGATTGACAACATTAGCAATAGCACACAAAGGTTATTGACTCTAAGAAGTTGCATTCTTCCTAAAGTTTATGTAGTAGTCAAGTCTCCCACCAGGTTAATAAAGAAGAAATGATTATGAGAATTGTCTGGCAACATGATAATACGAAAGGTATATGGGCTACTGAAACTAATCAGCACTCATTAACACACAGAACAACAACCCCAAAATAGCAAAGAAAAAATCTTATGCAGGGAGGAACATGGAGATATTCCATTAGTGGCAACAGGATAACTTGTTCAGAAGGACATTTAAAACAATGGAAAACTCTCATTAAAATGACACACATTTATAAGGTCCTAATTTATCTTTGCTAGAAATCATCAAATAAAAATTACTTTAACTAGTAAGAACTTGGTACTGATTACCATCCTTTGTAAAATATGGAAGTTCTTCAGGAGCAACACTAAATGTCCTTTCACAAATAGGGTCACAGAAAAAAGCAGAACTGTCAGTGATACAGCTCTTTCATTGAAAAATCAAGAGGTGCATGTAGACTCTTAAAGGATGCAGTCAACCTTCAGATCACCATAGGCAATCAACTGTTCCCTTTTCAAAGCCTCAAAACAAAATTAATTTTGAAAATCATTGGGAAATAGTCTCCCTACACTGAAAAGACCTTTGAAAAGCTGCTTTTCCCTTGGTAGATACAAAATGGCTATCTTACAATTAGTCCCTAGAAATGTTAAGTAGTTTGCAGGAATCCCCCAGGCCGGCCTGCAGAGGGATATGGGTAGGGTTATATTGATCTACCCTGAGCAAAGTTAGCAATACTATGCTGATGTTCTTCCTATTGCTACTGTACCATGTTTGTGATTCACTTACCATTAAATGAATAAATAAAAAAATCCCTTAACCTCTTTCCCAGTGAACAAGTTCCAAGATTTCTGTAAAAAAATACCAAACCAAGAATACCAATATTTCCAAAATATCTCCCTCAGATCCAAGATGGAGTTAGAAAGAAGGCACCAGTGTAACAGTGAGCTAGCAATCTGGCCATGCTTTGCTGCATGCACTTATGTAAAACTCCCCTGTTAGTAGGCACTGCTCTATGGGGTAGCTTAACAGATATTTGTTGTTTTGTGGCATAGCTGAGGAGCTGTGCCAAGAAAGCCTTTAGCATTCAGGTGCAAAAACTAAGAGCTCTATTAAGTTATGGTGCTTCATCTTGTGTTGTAAGAAAGGAAATGGAATTGTACAGAAACTTAAGAAATCTACGATTTCATCTTCCTGTATATTCATTTACTGGATATAAACCATTTTTATTTATATCTGCTCCATAGTGTTTTACCATGGAAAAATAAATCCATCTAAGAGAACCAGGCAATTTTCAGACAAGACATTTGCTTTTTAAATTTTTTTTTTTATTAAATGACAATGCAGTAGCCACCTGAGCTTATTTGTGTAAAATATTATGTCGTTGAAACCATCTGCTTAGAAGTAGAATCGAGCGGAAATATATCTATGTGACTTTAAATCTAGAGAATGGGGCTCCAAGAATTCAGGATCCATCAGTAGCCTGTACTGCTGCCTAAAGTGTCTTTAACATACAAATACTTCTGGGATAATTTTTTTTGGCAGTAAGCCTGGCTTCAACACAATGCATCATCTGTAAACATGCAAATTACTTGGCTTCCAATGAGACTCCTATAGAAGGTGCATTCTAATTAAATTTAAAGGCAATGTGGGTTGTTTTTTTTTTTAATTAGGATGAATTATAAAAATGTTAGTGTTTATGGTAGTGTTCTTTATGCTTTAGAGTCTAAAAATGCATTGTAATTTCTAAAATTACTTCAAACACTGGTAGGAAGTTTTATTTATGTCTCTACAATGCATTAAAACCATAAATGGTTGGTACTGTCACCAGGATGAGAAAGCCATAAACATTAGTTAAATTAGAATATAGTAGCGTGTGAGATTGTGTGTGTGTGCGTGCGCGCATGTGCATGTGTGACAGGGGAAGAGAGAGAGAGAGTAAGAAGCAGAGAGAGATCAGGCAAAAGATAGCTGTGTGTCAAAATGATTTTCTTACATAAATGGGCTATGCCATATTACATTTATTAAAATGTATTTATGGAACATTAACTGCAATACTTATTTATGATAATTAAAATAAATGTTAAAAATGACCCAGGCTACCAATCAAGAACATTCCTTGTGCCTATGGACTGTGGGGTGAATTCTAATCTCTATTACACTGCTCAAATTCTATCAAAGCCAGTGAGTCATTTGGTATTTGATCCCAGGTAATGAAAGACAAAGGTTTAATACAGCCTTGTGACACTTTCTAGCAGTTTATGTATTCCTAACCATTGAAGCACACAATGAGTGTTCCTCTCTCTTTCTACTATTTTGTACTGTACACAGGTGCACCCATCTCTAGATGTTAACACATGACATATTCAAAGCAGATTATCTGTTAGTCTGGTAATGACCAAATGTCCTGGCTTTGGCTAGAATAAAGTTTCTTTCTAACAGCCTGTGGGATGCTGTGTTTGGGAATTAGGTGGGAGCAGTGTTGATAACACACTGATTTTTTAGTTGTGGCCAAGCAGTCACGGACTTTTCAGCTTCTCATGCTCACCTGATTAAGAGAAGGCGAGGGGCACCCAGGGAGCTGGGATGGGACACAGCCAGGTCAGGTGAATCAAACTGGCGTGATATTCCATACCATGATGTCATGCTTATCATAAAGGGGGGCTGGTGGGGAAGAGCGCATGGCTCCAGGATATGTAGTTTGGGGATGGTCCAGCTTTGGAACAGGTCTGAATTGTACAGCCTGAGTTGTGTGGTTCGGTGAGAAACTGCATCATGTGTCACCAGTTCTGTATATTTTGCTACAAACTCCTGTTATTGTTCTATCTCTCTGTCCCAGTAAAGTGTCCTTGTCAGAACCTACGAGGTCTGCCTTTGGTTTCCTTTTCCCTCTCCTTTCACCAGCCTGCCCCCTCCCCCAAAGACAGCGGCTGCATGGTGCTCAGTTACCGGCTGGGGCGAAACCACAACCTCAAAGGAGAAAAAAAAGGAAAGGGAGTGGAGTTTCTGCAAAGAAATGAAACCACCGTTCCCCATACTTTGACAAAGTCCATCAATGAGAAGGCCTGCCAGGGTCATCCATGCCACTTTTAGACTCTATGGGAGAGCTGGAGGGAAACCTGTTCCATAGCTGTCCCTTTTACTGTCAAGGGAAATCATGTGAATTGCTGGTAAGTGGTCACAGCATCGCTGGACAGAACAGTGAGCGGCAATTGGCTGTAGCACATTCCTCCAGACGTTTGCAGGAGTTTTGTTGGGAAAACTGTAGAGAAATTGTTTTGAAGTCTTGTCCAGGGTGGACCTTTGAAGACAGTCTAACCTATTTGCTGTTTGGGTAGAAGTAAGTGGGTTTTAAGCTTAACTAACTGCCTTATATATTTAGGATATGAGCTAATGATGTGCTGTATTATTTTTCCATTCTGCCATTTATATCCTGTCTCTTTTGTTCTTATCTGTCACACAGTCTCAGAAAGCACGCGCACTTCAAGGTTATCCCTGAACAATGCTGTGCATTAATTCAATACTAAGTTTAACTGTATCATGTTAATTTTCTCTTTCTTATTTGAGTTCTCTGATTCCTGCTATATTTTTGTTGCTGCTTCCATACTTCCTAGCACATCTTATAAGACTCTGAAAGAAATTTAGATTCTTAATCCTCTTCTTCCATTTTTTTTCCTGGGCTGTTCTGTGTGTTTTCCCTAAAGCTTTTTATGCTGTTTTTAGTATGAAGTTAACTTCCTTCAGAGTAGCTAGTATGGGGCCATGCTTTGGATTTGTGCTGGAAACAACGTTGGTAACACAGGGATGCTTTCATGACTGCTGAGCAGGCCTTACACAGAGCTAAGGGCTTTGCTGCTTCTCACCCCACCCCACCAGTGAGCCAGCTGGGGGTGAACAAGGAGTTGGGGGCTGGGACAACTGACCCCAACTGATCAAAGGG
Source organism: Zapornia atra (assembly GCA_013400835.1). NCBI lineage: Eukaryota > Metazoa > Chordata > Aves > Gruiformes > Rallidae > Zapornia > Zapornia atra. Next base: position 84,312 of record VZTU01032082.1, on the reverse strand, counting down.
ATATTCCATGCCATATGTCATGCTTAGTTGATAATGCTGGGGGAAGAAGAAGGCGAGGGGATGTTTGGAGTAATGGTGTGTGTCTTACCCTGTTCACTGTTGCGTGTGACAGAGCCCTGCTTTCCTGGGGATGGCTGAACACCTGCCTGCCTGTGGCAAGTAGGGAATGAATTCCTGGGTGTGCTTTACTTGTGTGCATGGCTTTTTCTTTACCAGTTAAACTGTCTGTATCTCAACCCACGAGCTCTCTCCTTTTTACTCTTCCAATTCTCTTCTCTGTCCTGTTGTGAGGGGAATGAGCAAGCAGCTGAATGATGCTTGGATGCTGGATGGATCCGCAACACTCTGGCAGAAATGACCAACAGCTTATTTTTCCTGATGCAGCAGAACTCAAATGGTGGTGTGCTGTTTTTGACAGAGATCAATCTTCTCACCTGTCAGTCCCAAACATGGAGTTAGTTTTTCCAAAGGGTGTCCTTACATACCTCACTGTCTTCTGGCCTCTACAAAATGCTTTTTTTTTTCTCTGATCTTGCCCTTTCTCAAATAGCAATTTATATATCCACAACTAAACCGCCAGAAAACTTACTGCAGCAAGGCACACTATGGTATGCTGGCATGCAGTTCTCCCTTGGGGCTTGAGATAAGAGAGGAACTAACATCTGACAGATGTGACATTGCTTATTGGAAGATTCTTAGACAGAGCACTGATAAACACTATCTAAATCTGTATAAAAGAGAGGGAGTAATCCTGAATATTCACTGTTCTCTTTTTTCATCTTCTCACTAATTACTATGCACAAAAATTAACTCATTATTATTGAAAACTCATACTATTTAAATCCAAGCTTAACACCTGAAAAAAAGAACAAGGATTAACAGTTTTTGTTTTCAGTAAATTTCCACCCTCTGTTATGCTCTCTTTGTGATTATTAATCCATATATTTATCATATTTTCAATTTAGTGTGTAATAACCTAAAAAAATATTTTAAAATTGTTTTGAAATCCAACAGGTCAGTGGGCTGGAAGGCATTACTCAAAGGTGTAAATTAAATGGAGGAGTACGGACAGTATCAGAGACTATGAAATGGCATGCAGGGTCTCAATTACCAGGATATGCTCACATTGCTAGATCTCATTTACCAAGGTCTTCCTTTTTAACCTCGGAAACAAGAAATACCTAGGGTTCAGTGGCTTTTATTATGATAATTTTACTCCATTAAAAGAACTGTTATCAAATTATTGATGTTACAGCCTGAAAAAAAACCAGAATATAAGGCACCACAGAAGCATGAAGGTGGGCACAGAAAGTTTCCAAAAAGGGCTTCCTACTGGAAAACAGAGACCAGGAGGGGACACAGAAGTGGAGCTGCAGTTGCCATAGTGCCAAGTGAAAGAAGATGAAAGCATTTTTATTGTTTAGTTGTTGCTTATTGACCAATCATGAAGGCATGGAGGCTGTGCCCTCTGGCAGGGATTTGGCCAGGTGTTGTTGGTGTGACTCATGCAACAGAGCCTGGATACGCTGAGGTGCTGCCAGGTCATCCCTGTGGCAGGTGGATCTACTGTCATTGATTAAAGAGAAAAGAAAAAAAATCAAACCTTGTCTTCCTGGCTCCATCTGGCCAAAAGATGGTCGCTCTCTATAGCAACATCTCTGTGGTGGATTTTTCTTGAGGTGGATCCACCTCCATGGCTCCACATGGTTGTCTGGTGGATTAACAGTCGTTGTCCCCATGCTGTATTCTGGTGGACTCGTGTCCATGTTCTTCACATCATCCTTTGATGGGCTGACATGCCTGGGCTTCACAGCAAGCCTCAGTAGATAGACAGACACCTTATGGCCCCATGCTGTTCCCCTCTGGCCCCAGAGCCATGCTCTGCACACCACCAGTCACATCAGTAGAGGAAGTTGTTCTCATTGCACAAGGGGTGACGTTTCTCCTCCTTCTCTTTTGATTCCCCTTTGTCCTCCTGGGAAGTGTCTTCCTCCTTCAGGGATATAGGAACCAGCTCTGTGTTCTCCCATGACAAGGTGTACAGCCACCAGCCTCACTGCTGTGGCTCCTCTTTCTTCCAAGCATGCTTGGCCTGCAAGGGCTTGCAGCTCCACTAATGATACTGATGTTTTCTTCAAGACTTCCTAAAGGCTGTACCCTTGACTTGTCCAGAATTTATTTTTGTTGATGTACATTCATCTCAGAACCTCAAAAATAATTCTGCTAAAATATCATCACTACGAGTCATCATAGGCTGCTCTATAGTCCAGGATCTATTATAATGGAGGGGCTTGTCAGAGTACAGAAAATTAACTCTGACTTGTCTCACACTACTTTTGCTTTTGTGCCTGGGAAATTCTTCTGAGCAGCTTTTCTATTCCTTGTTCCTTGTAACTTGTCCTTGTTTTTCACATCTCTCTTTCCCATGAATAGATTAATATTTAATAATCTATGACACTTTGCATGTGAATGGACACTTTTAAATGGCTGGTGGACGATTACAGTTAAAGAGGGTTTCCATTTTGAAAATTTTTTGTGTAGTAACACAAAATATTTAGGTTCCATACAAAAGCAAAGGCAAAAGTAGGTACTGTCTTCCTGCATGCCTTAAAACATTGGCTGATTCTTTATTTCACTTTACGCAATATCTAGGATCTATTAAAGCTAATGTAGAAAACTTAAGGATGGGATATTCAGAGGTGGTTCTATCACTATCAACAGAAGGAATAAATGCATCTTTGAAAATCATAGAATCGAAGCATCATTTTTGTTGGAAAAAAATCATAGAATTGTAGAATCATTTTTGTTGGAAAAGACTTTCGAGATCAAGTCCAACCGTTAACCCAATACTGCCAAATCTAAACAGTAAACCGTGTCCATAAGCACCACATCTAGGCATGTTTTAAATACCTCCAGGGATGAGTCAAGCAATTCCCCAGGCAGCCTCTTACAATGATAGACAGCCCTTGGGGGAATTTTTTTCCCCTAATATCCCATTTAGAAGTCCTTTGGTCCAACTTGATGCCATTCCCTCTGATCCTATCACTTGTTACTTGGGAGAAGAGACCACTCACTTTGCTACACCCTCCTTTCAGGTAATTGTAGAGAGATAACGTCTCCTTTAGCCTAGAATCATTTACCTTCTTTGACTTATGAGTAAAAACCATGAAATTTTACTTCAGTCTTTTTCCCCTTTTACATATGTTTATTTTTCTCTTTTAATTTTTCCCAAGTTCTAAACTTTTTTCCTGTATAGAAGGAAAACAGAACTCTCTTTTGTCAGTCAACACAACCTTACATATCACTTTTAGAAATGACAAGTTAAAATAATGTTCACTGTGGACAAAAACCCACTCATTAGGAAGCATAAAAGGATATTGCTGGAGTGCGATCTTCCATCAATCTGTCACTTTGAAATTGTTGCAGGTTCACAGCTGGACTACAACAACCCAAAGTGCATTCCTAAGTGAAAGGAGAAGGCATGTGACAATTACATGAAAAGTCACTACAAGTAATTTTGTTAGGAGAAAGTTGCCAACTATAAAGTAACAATCACACTTAAAAAAAAAAAAGAAAAACAAACTACTTTCCCCAAACTTTTCTTAATTCTCTGCTAAGAAAGTATCTCCTAGCATTGGGCAAAACGAGACATATTAGTAAATCAGCTTCTAAAGAAAAAAAAAACCCAAACCAACCCCAGAAACCTGAAGTATTGAATATGGAAGGATTGCCTTGAGTCATACATTTTGCTGAGGCTGAACTGCCTATGTAAATACTTGGCAATTAAGCATAAGTAATGTCAGTCGGCATGTCTAGTACTTTAAAGCCTGCATTCGATAAATATGTCATACAACATAGTCAGAAATTCATATTAAATGCGGATGGTTATTTAGACGCACTAAATAATTTATAACCCCCACTACTACAAGCAAAGAGGTATCCTCTCTTAATTATACTGTCAGTTTTAAACAGGATTATTGAGGTTGGTTGAGGCAATATTCATTTTAAATATTAATGATAGGAATTTTTCAGACTTTGTTTCCATGTAACTTCTAAAAGTTGCATTATTTTCTGTGTGACCAAGATATTAATCTGAAATATATGGTATGTGAATACTCCATTTACTTTTGTTCCTCTGCCATGTGCTCTCGATGTGCTTTCAGTGCTGCAACAAACACTTTCCATATAGAGATTTTGCTGTATTATTACTGATGGCTCCAGCATTAGTCCAAGACAGTTACATAACTTTCTAGATTACTTGATGGCAATGAACTGCAAAAGAAGGCAACCCCTCATTAATCTACTCTATTGTGGTTTTATGTTGTGCTCCTCATCTTTTTAACCAAGTGCTAAGTCCAGAGGACATTAGTATCAAGGCATGGTTCACATGAAGATCAGGTACCAAAGCTTCTTGTTTGGAAAACCTCAGATCAACCTTTGCATGCTGCTGAATTTTACATTCCATAAGCATTTTGGTTTCCTGTTTTAGAGACTACCAGGTATCTAAAATTTTGCATCTCTTCCTCTCCCTGGAGGTATCTTATGGTTGACAGGGCTGAGGAAATGGTGCTTGGCTAATGTCTAAACTCTGAGAAGTCCAGACACTGTAAGTCTTTAAAAGTCACCTGAGGAGCCAGATCCTGTATGTTCTTTTAGAACAAGTCTAAAATACAGTGGCTTCCAGAATACACCCTCTACACGATTTTGCTCGATCTTTCAATACTATGCAGCGCTATGTAGCTACCTGACACCATGTACAGAAACATGGGATACTATGACATTTTACCATAGGTTTTTTTTTCTTTTTTTTGTTTCTGGTTTTTTTCTTGACATCTCTGTTTCTATATGTGCTTTCTGAAAATGCCAGCATATTAAGAATATCTGCTCAATCTTCTCATTTCTCATTGTTTCATTGTAGGTTATGCTTTGGATATCATAATACCAAAAAAATACACAGATTCATAGCATTTGCATCCATTTAATTAATTCAAACACCAAGGGAGAGATTAGATGTAAAGTTTCCTGTCCTGACTTATTTCTTCATTTTTATGGGTCATTTTAGGATCAGAAGGCACAGAAATAAAGCTAATCCCTCTTTCTTCCTTGTGAATAAAGGAAGTTCTGAATATATACCATTTATTTATTGAAGTGTCTTCAAAAGGAAAGACTGATAAGAAATGAACAACGTTTAAGTGATTAAATCAGATTTTCAATACTTCCTACAGATTGTTCTATTCTTAGACTTATTATATGTGCAAGCATGTTAGTGTTGGATATGGAAGAATTTATGACCTTATTCTTTTAAATATCACAGACTGATGTGAATGTTTCCAACAGCTATGCTCTTCTGCTATGTGTGCTTAGCAAAGGCCACTGGCTTAGCAAGGCACAATTCCAGCACACACCTGCACATAAAACTGCCCTGCCCAACTGTGCTCCACCTCCCCTCCCATCCCCCCCAAACTGTGGACTTATCTTTTCTCTAGCCTTTCATTACAAAATCACCTTTGTGAATTGAGATCTTTTCCATTTTTCGAGCTTAACATCTAGAACTTCAACAATGAGTTATATGAGTCATAAGTTATGTAGTTTAGTATCATTATATATAACAGTTTAATAGATGGAAATTTACTGTATATGCGGGGGAATGGGGGAGGGTGTGCATATGCATATATATAAGTACTGTCCCCCATATTTTAGGAATTCGTTTTCCTTGATTGTTATTTAGTGATGGGAGGTGTCGGTAGTAATTTATCATTATGTTTATGGAGTGCTGAACTTCAGAAGTCTGAATTCTGACTGTCTAGATGCCATATGGCCTATTAGCAATGTTTTTTATTAATGGTATTTTTTGAAACTTCAGAATAAGTAGAACGTTAAATAAAGACATTAATTTTTCATGTCCTAGTCAGGAAGGACAAAAAAAAAATGGATCCCAATTGCTTAATCTCAAAGCCAACTACTCTGTAAAACATACATATATATAGCCAAACATAAAACCAATCTAATCTACTCACCTGTAGAGAGACATTTGGCTTGAGGTAAAACAAGTAAATAGCTCCAGAACCCTACACACTTAAAAGCATATGGCTTCTGACTTTTAAAAAATATACACACACGCACACACAAACAACAAACAGGTCAACTCGAGCATATAGGCAAATTGTGTTCAGCTTGTTTAGTCTGGAAGCCAAGATGACACTTGGACTGTTAGCTATTTAGGCAAAAGGAAAGTTTTTTGTTAAAGACTCGATATAAAGGCTACTGAGGTAGAACTGTGCACTCTTTCTTTTTCCTATTTGTTACTGTGAATGAACAGCAACAACAAAAAAAGTGTCTCAAAATACATTATTGACATTCTCTCCCTTTTTCATATCTGACCTTCTCAGTGCTTGACAGGACCCAAAGACCTGTAAAACACATGGGCTTCATCCCATCAGCTATCCTGGATTTACTTGCAATGCTTGCTTGAATTCCCTGCTGTATTCATGGGTCAGTGAGTGACTGCTGTTCATTTACACCACATTATTCATTTGTTTTCTGCAAGTTGTCAATGTTAGGGAACAGGAGTTTGTTTTAGGAAGTAATCAATTAAAACAGCATCTTGCTCACAAAAAATCATGACAAACTGTTAACTCAATTTCTAAAAAAAATGTAGAACGAATATGTCATTAACTGTTCAGTTTGAACCCACTACATGACTGTTCTTTCAATGTGTAGAAGCCAAGAACTGTCTTAACTCATGAGGGTACCAGACTGTACTGGGGACCCCAGAGCTGGACACAATATTCCAGGTAGGGTCTCATGAGAGCAGAATAGGGGGCAGAATAGCCTCCCTCAACCTGCTGGCCATGCTGTTCTTGATGCATAATGGTTACTTGGGGAGACAAACACCATCACTTCAAACATCTCTCCTGCTGCCTTCTTCCTCCACAGCTTCATAAGCTGAGCATGACATCATATGGTATGGGATATACCTTTGGCCAATTGGTGTCAGCTGTCCTGGCTGTGTCCAACACCTTGTGCACCTGCAGGCTACTTGCTAGTGGGGTGGTGTGAGAAGCAGCAAAGTGTTTGGTTCTGTGTAGGCTCTGCTAAGCAATAGTGAAAACACCTCTATATAACAAAAACATCTCTAATTATCAACATTGTTTCCAACACAAATCCAGAACATAGCCCCATACGAGCTACTTTGAAGAAAATAAAAGCCATCTCAGACAAACCCAGCACAAGGACAAATGTGATTATTCTGCACATCGACTGAGCCCACAAAAATTGCTGGATATATTGTCTGGACTTTTCTGCCAAATTCCTTTGGCTTCTCCATTTCTATTGACATCTGGGATCCAGCTAGCTTTTGGTACTCCAGTGGGGCAGCCAGATATGTAACAAGGTGATTTGCCTCATAATTTTCAGTTTATCCATTTTTTTGCTTCCAGAGATGGTCTTTCACCTCTGTTACTCTAATCAATCTCAGGCAAATATTCTGGGCCAAAAGAATTTGTGGCATAACTTATTAGCTAAAGTGTACATGAAGTGTAGGAAAAATGTGTATTTTACAGAATAAATGAATTTGATATTTATTTAATCTGCTCAGTCTTCGTATTGTTTTTATATGTGGACCCATGTGTTCTTGTGCACTCTTCTTATCCACCCATTAGTCTGTCTCCCCAATAACCTCTGAGTGCAATGAATAACTTAACATTTGAAAGAAACATAAAAGTCTGAAAGATAATAACATTGCTACAAACTTCAAGAACAATTTTCTGTTGTCTGCAGGAGAGGAGACAAATGAGTCTCGGCTGAAGGAAAGGAAGGCAGAACTCAGCTGTGACAAGCTCTGTCAAAAGCTGCTCAGCCAGTCTTGACTAGTAATAGCATTGTTTCTTTCTGAAGTAGGATATAGGAGAACTTATTATGGAGAAAAAGGAAGAAATATGACGTTCAGAAAAAGGACATAATCTATAGGAAATCAAGTTTCATTCTGGCCTTTCAGAGCAACTAGATTCTTTTGCCTTCCTTTTTCCTTTCCTCTTTTTCTTTCTCTTCTCTCTTTTCCCACTTCACTTTGCTTCTTTCACTTTGCTTTTTTCACTGCATTTTTTTTTCTCTTCTCCTCAGCCCTCTGTTGCTTGGCTTCTCTAAAACTTTATCAGCCTTCTAAAATGTATTTCAGTACTTAGATTTCTGTAAAATATGGGAATGCACTGTAAATAGCACATTTGAAATACATCAATGTCAAACTGCCCGAGGTATACATTGTGATCAGTCTAATATTCTTTTCAGTAATATTCTTGAATGATTAAAATTTTCATAGTATGTGATCAGACCTTCACTAATCTCATCTGTTTTCTAGTCTCACAACTTTCTGTAGCTGTTTAGTCACATGCAGAAAACATAACTGCAGCAGTAGAGAAAGAAGTAATTTTTAGGTTGCTGTGCTCCCCTTCCTGAATGTGTCCTGAAAGTGTCAGTCTGTTTAGTTTATGGTGTGTTGAGATAAAGTCATAGTATCTTGAAAGAACAATAGGGCATGACAGTGTTGCACTGATTTCTGACTCATCTGAAAGTTGATGTCATTACTCAGTGTTGGCCTGATTATATAGTACATAAATTCATCACCAAGTGAATAAGTCTAAGTAGGCTGATAGTAAAAGATCTGTGGGTTTTTCGTGTTTTGTGGTTGGAGTTGTAACCCCTCAAAATATTGTGAAGATCAAGCTCTAAGAATTCAAGATTTTCCTAAAAATTAATTGTTAGACATGCTTAGATATAATTATCTGAGACCCCAGAAGTGCTAGTCTTTGTCTTGACATCAGACAATTAAGGATCCAACACAAATGCACAAACAATATAAACTAACTTTATGTAGCCCAAAACACCAATGAGTGCTGAAAACAACACTATTTTTACAATGGTCCATTGCTTGTGTGCTGTGAACAGAACTTCACTGATGGCCATAGAACAGTTCTAGTAACTCTTGTCTAGTAACCACTGATGAACCGGCTCTGCCTCTAATGGGCTGCAGTCATGTTGCTAAGTTTTATGTATGATTTTACTTATGCTCATTACGAATACATATTCAATACACTTCTTAATGTATTCTAGCAATTTACTTAACAGAGAAGTACATTCATGGAAAGTGCAAAGATTCTGTGAAAGCTTAGCATTTGCAAAAAATATATTTTCAATTCCAACAAAGTTTTTGTGTCAGATATATGTCTAAGCACAACCAGAAGCATATGCTTGGACTATGGGTGAATTACAGTTTTGATGCAGTAATTCTGCTGAAATCCTGGAAGTGCAAATTATGTCAGGACAATCTATTGCAATCTCAACTATGCTTCTAGGTATCATAGTCAGCTGCAGCCATGTATACTTCAAATACTTTAAAATTGTTTTAAAACCGCAATGTTTAGAAAAGAATTATTAAAAATATGCATGGCCCATTTATTTTCTTTTTTACTTAATCACAGTATCTAACACTTGCTTTTGACTGAAAACACAATTTTCAGTAACTAGGTTTTAAGACAGGCACCCTCAAAAAGCAAGACAAAATTATTATCTGCACCCTTTACAATATTTCCACTAAAATAGGTATTGAAATTACAATATTGTATTACAACTTGCACTTGCTATTGCTCTTTTAAACATGATGACTATACCTTTACAAGTCTGAATGAAATTGTTTCCTGAAACACAGTCATCAGAACAGGTCAATGAAGCTCCAAGGTGCCATAGCCTACAATTCTGCAAATGCTAAGAATTTTACAAATGTAGCTATTTCCTATCATGTTGTATTGCTTGTATACCAAGTCAGATAGGAAAAGGGGATGGGAAAAAGTAAAAAAAAAAAAAAAAATTCCAACAAGATAAAGCAGTGGGTTTTTCTCCTGCAAAATGTCTTCATGACATTTTGAAATAAGAAAAAAAAACCTCAAAACATAATAAAACAAAACAGAAAGCTATGAAAAACCCATTTGCTTTCTAGGACTTTGGTAGCTGGAGAGAAGTCAAAGGAGTAATTTTTTCAGTATCTCTTCTCTACAGCAGTCAGAGCTGTCCTGCTGTCCTGATCAGCATCACAGAGAAAGAGTCTCCAAATACTGCAATTTTTGACCTTCTCAGCAGAATGCTGTTAAGAGGCTCTTTGTTACTTTAGGTTCTTTCCAGTTCATTTCTCCTTGGATATGAGCTTTTTCATGGCATTTAATAGACTCAGTTCTAAATACAGAAGTCAGGTTACTGTTCAGAACCACATGGTCACTCTCTTGAAAGAATAATTGCTGAAGAAGGAGGGTGATCCCTGTAGCACCAGATGATGAAATGGAGCTTCACCCTTTCCTAATGCAGTTGTTCCAGTCATAGCATGCACTTGGTTTATGTTCTCCCTGACTGGAGGTCTTTTCATTCTATAAAATCCACATCAGTAAAACCATTGTTCATTGATGCAATCATGAAGAAAAAGTCAAGTATAAACACCACAGAACATTGTTTCCAGTTCAGTGACCCAACACTGGTTAACTGAATGTAACTTGACAAGTCATGTTTTTGATGCTCAACCAGATATTTCTACAGAAAATGATTCCACACAGAGCACCCAGAAAGTAGTATTGTCTGTCTCAAACATGCAATTTCAATCCTAAGCAAAGACAAATATGAATATTTCAGCCCAAATAACTTTCAGAATATCACAAGGCTTTGAACATAGTATTTCTCATAGAAAATACTTTCAAAAATATGTATTTTTTACATATTTAATTTTAGAGATACTCTAAAAATAAGAAATATTATGAGGGAATTGTGCTCGGTTGAAAGGTAAGATCCTCCATGGGAAGAGTTGTTGCATTAAACAGCACTGACTGTAGCAATTGAGATGCCTTTGTAGGTGCAATATGATGATCATAGAATCACAGAATCATATAATCGTAGGGGTTGGAAGAGACCTCAAGAGATCATCGGGTCCAACCCGCCTGCCAAAGCAGGCTCCCTAGGACATATCACTCAGATAGGTGTCCAGATGGGTCTTGAATATCTCCAGAGAAGGAGACTCCACCACCCCCCTGGGCAGCCTGTGCCAGGGCTCTGTCACCCTCACTGTGAAAAAGTTCTTCCGCATGTTGGTGCGGAACTTCCTGTGCTCCAACTTGCAGCCATTGCCCCTTGTCCTATCCCCACAGACCACCGAAAAGGGGCTGGCTGATTCCCCCTGCATCCCCTGCTTAAGATAATTATAGAGTTTAATTAGGTCCCCCCTTAGTCTTCTCTTCTCAAGGCTGAAGAGTCCCAACTTACTCAGCCTATCCTCATAGGGGAGATGCTCCAGGCCCCTAATCATCTTCGTAGCCCTTCTTTGGACTCTCTCCAGGAGATCCCTGTCCTTTTTAAACCAAGGAGCCCAGAACTGGACACAATACTCCAGGTGGGGCCTGACCAGGGCAGAGTAGAGGGGGAGGATCACCTCCTTTGACCTGCTGGCTACACTCCTCCGGATGCACCCCAGGATCCCATTGGCTCTCCTAGCCACCATGGCACACTGCTGGCTCATGGCCAACCTGTCATCTACCAGGACCCCCAGGTCCTTCTCCACTGAGCTCTTCTCCAGCAGGTCATCCCCCAGCCTGTACTGATACAAATGGTTGTTCCTTCCCAGGTGCAAGACTTTACACTTGCTTTTGTTGAACTTCAACCGGTTTCTAACTGCCCAGCTTTCCAGCCTGTTCAGGTCTTGCTGGATGGCAGCGCAGTGTTCCTGCGTGTCAGCCACTCCTCCCAGCTTTGTATCATCGGCGTACTTGCTGAGGGTGGATGCTATTCCCTCATCAAGGTCGTCAATGAAGATATTAAACAGGACTGGACCCAACACCGAGCCCTGGGGAACACCACTAGTCACAGGCCTCCAGTCAGATTCTGCTCCTCGAATCACAACCCTCTGGGCTCGTTCCGACAGCCAATTCTCAACCCACCTCACTGTCCACTCATCTATCCCATGCTTTCTCAGCTTTGCTATCAGGATGTCATGGGAGACAGTATCAAAGGCCCTGCTGAAGTCAAGGTAGATGACATCCACTGCTCTCCCTCCATCTACCCAGCCTGTTATGAGATCGTAGAAGGCTATGAGATTGGTCAAGCACGATTTCCCCTTGGTGAATCCATGCTGACTACTCCTCATGACCTTCTTCTCTTCCAATTGCTTGGAGATGGCATCCAGAACAAGCTGTTCCATTACCTTTCCTGGGACAGAGGTGAGGCTGACTGGCCTATAGTTACTAGGTTCCTCTTTCTTGCCCTTTTTAAAGACTGGAGTGATATTGGCTATCCTCCAGTCTTCAGGCACTTCTCCTGTCTTCCAAGACCTGTTGAAGATGATAGAGAGCGGTTCAGCAATCACCTCTGCCAGCTCCCTCAGTGGATGTAACCCATCAGGGCCCATGGATTTGTGTGCATTAATCCCTTTGAGCCGCTCCTGATTATGGCTTGCAGAATGGGTTCAGAGATATGAAGGAGGAATAACATATTTGAAGAGAGGGAATATCAGAATATCTCTTCAAACTACTTAGATGATACTTCAGTTCAATTCCAATTGAACTTTAGAAGAATTCATTGAGGTCTGATGTGAGCAGCATGTAGAAAGTAATTAACTAGTCGATTTTGTTACTAATTTCTTAAAATTAATGGATTGTGAAATCTAATGCAATAAATAATTTTATTAACAAAACACTTTCCCTGATAGCTCCAGTGCATTTTGTTATTTGCAGGGAGAACACTGTCATCCATGTAAAGCTGACATTCTTCAGAGGTCCAGTGTTCCAGATGCATGTCAAATATATGGAGAAACAAATGTCAATATTAATGTTGATTTTTCAAAAGATCCTGAAAAGCTCTGGTTTATCTTTTAATGGCACAACAATAAATAATGGAATGAATAAGAAATGTTGTTAATGTACACAACAATGGAATTTCAAATATGTCAGTAAGTTATGCTTTCTTGTAATTAAATTAATTACTTCCCCAAACACTAAAATTACTTTCAAATGAAGTATTGTAGAACACATCAAATAATTAATCACATTCCCACTCCCATTGCCCTTTTGCACTCATTTTCCCTTGATGTTAATAGGAGTTTTGTTTAGAGAGGGAACACAGGAGCAGGCAGTTAATGTGTTATTAAGTAGCATTTTGAAATGGCGTCAAGAATTCTTCTGTGATGTGGAATGCTAACTTAAAATTTTTATAACAGTCCTGCACTGTCTTTGAAATGGATACAACCTGAGGCTTGTAAGAAATAAATAGCAATTCAGAAAAGTGAGAAAAATATCCAATTATTAAACCACTCACACTTTTTGTTTGTTTGTTCTCTTCTTGTTCATTGCTAGGAATGAACCTTGCATCAAGAAATCTTGTTCAAAGTACTTCTGCAAAATGATAGACAAGCTTTCAGTATTCAGGCAGATTTTCTTTGAAATATGTTAAAGTATAAAGGGTATAGACTATGCTTTTATATAACTTTCACAAGTAGACCAAAGATAGATGTGATAAATTGAAGACTTAACTGAAATCTGAAAATTAATGCTTGGGATTATTAGCTAACCGGTGTATGTTTTGGAGGTGTCATGAAGCTATTTATTTCAGCTGAATTTCCAAAATCCCACCATGGATGTGTCAATGATTTCTTGCTGTTTTCTCTCTTGATCACTGCTCCAGTATATAGATTTAGCCCTTCTGTTAAATAGTTCACTCCAGAAAAAAACCTCTTGTATCTGGAAGTGATACTTCCAATCCATGACATGTGTTAATGATGTTAAAAACAGTAATTAAATTGGTGTCAAAGGGAAAGACTCAGTTTATAAAACTCTCTCATTCCAGATTTTCACAGTTTTGCATAGCTAGGTTCTGGGAGAGACTGGGGGCTGCAGAAAATGACTGCTGTAAGAAGCAGCTAGAAGCTCTCTGCAGGCCCTGAAGAGTAAACATTGAGTTGGTGCTGACCAAGGCCGAGCCCATCAGCTGTGGGCACAGCGCCTCTGGGAATCACATTTAGGAGAAAAAAACCCCGCAAACAGCTGCATTTTGCTACTGGAGAAAGGAGTGAGAAGATGTAAGGAGCTGTGCAGACACCAAGGCTGGGGAAGGGAGGAGGCACCCCCGGTGTCAGAGAGAATGATGCCCCTGCAGCCTGTGGAGAAACCCATGGTGGAGTGGGTGTCCCTCTGTAGCCCATGGAAAAGGCAGCCCATGGAGAGGCTCCATGTTGGATGGAGCAGGTGGTGACATATAGGAGATGCTGTGACCCGCCTTGGGGCAAGCCCCTGCCAGCACTTGCAGCCCATGCAAGACACAGAGACACAGAGATGAGCAAGGGAGATATTTGCACTGGAACAGGCTTCCTGGGGGGAGGCTAGTGACCCCGTGGAGGACAGGGACTGAGAGACATTGTGATTTATGACTGCCCGCCATAGCAGTGATCCGCTGGTGAAGAGCTAGAGCCCTGTGGGAAAGGACTCACGTTGGAGAAGTTCATGAAGGAATGTCTCTTGTGGATGGGATCCCACAGTGCAGTAGGGGAAGGGTGTGTGGAATGAATGCCCTCCCACCCCTGGCCAAGAAGGAAACCAACTTGCAAGGAACTGACCGAAGCCCCCATTTTCCCAGTCCCTGCCCCTTCCTGTGCCACAATGTGGGGGGAAAGAAGGGAGTGAAATCATGACTAAAAGTAAGTCTGCTAAGAAGGGAGGGGTGGGGGGAAGGTGCTTTAAGATCTGGTTGTGTTTCTCATTACCTGACTCCGGTTTCACTGTGTGTGTCATGTAGTGTAATAAATTAGATAGTTTTCTGTGTTAAGTCTGTTTTGCCCATGACGTTGATTACAGGATGATCTCTTGCTGTCCTTATCTTGACTCCTAATCCTCTCAATGTATATTTTCTCCCCTGTCCAACTAGAAAAGGGAGTGATAGACCAATTTTGGTGGGTGTCTGGCCTCCAGCCAGGCCTAAACCACCACACACATATATGTTAAATCACAATGTCTTTTCTATACATACTTTCCATGGAAATGTTAGTGGAAAGAAGTAATTAAATTTGAAGTACCTTTTAGCTAATAGTTTTGCTTGAGACTTAATGACAGACACATGGAACTATATCAAGATTGAGAAACTGCCTATGAGGGACACATATAGCAGAATCTATCCCTGTGCACGCCTCAGCAGAACAAAGTTTTCACACATTTCAACTACAACCACACAGATTTACAAGGAAATATGATTTAGACAGAAGATTACAATGTCCTTCCAAAAGGCCAGGTCTGCCTTCCTGGATAGCTTAAAGAAATTAGTTGCCAACCACTTCTACTGCCTAAAGTGAGACTGTTGTACTTTTAGGTTGCATCCACATAGATAATTGCTGTTGAGCAAACTTCATTTGCCTCATTCCAAAGGTATCCCCAGTTGCTAACAAGCCACTAGAAATGGATAATGCTGCTTGGAAATTCTGTTTTCTGTTCAGCTATTTGAAATTTCCCAGTGCTCCACTGAGAATATATTATAAGAATAACAGTGTTTGAGATCCTAAAGCATCTTTAACCAGGTACATATAGTTGTGGTCATAAATGTAAATGGAAAGGGTAGGCTCATTTTGGAAGCAGGTGTATCAGTATTCTAAAATCAGGGAAAGAGCAGCTGTGAATACAACAATGGATATTTTACATCTTTTTGGTAAAACATTTTAGTGATCTTCAAGCACTGGTCCAGCTGTTGAAACACCATCAGTATCATCAACAACCTGATTCTGCTGAAAAATTTTTAGAGTACTCATTCGGTATTTTGCAATAAACTGTATTAAAAATGTCTTTCGAATACCACATGCTCTAATATAGTCTAAATGTTATTTTTTCCTCCCCTGATTTCCCAGAGGAAACAAAGGATGAGAACGCTGAGTCTTTAATGCCAAAATCTACTCTACTGAGTCAGACTCCCTATGAAATCCAAGTAAATTTATTAAAGTGCTTGTATATAAAAAAGGGACATTTTGGAAGGCAGGGACTGCTTATATAGTAGAAGAATGGTGAAAAGTCAATCTTTGCAAGCTTTTACAAACCATTTCTGAAGAAATTGCCAAAAGATTATGGATTAAGTATGTTAGTATTTTGGGCAAAATCCAGTACAATATGCTCACAAAAGTAGTTCTGCTACTGTTCCTGACTTGAGAAATGTTAATGAAATATTTCCTCTTAAGTGGCTCTAATCCTTAGTGTAGGATAGAAATTTTCAGTTGCATTCAGCTGTTAGAACTAACTTTGGTCCATCAGTCTTGCTATCAGTCTAGTGACATAAGACATTTGTTGAAAATACTACTGTTTTATACAGTTAGTGTCTCAAGCACTACAGAGCACCTAAAATAAGATGTAGGTCAAATTAGCCAAAGGCAAAAAGTAACTGTATTTTAGATCAACACCTCAAAACCTTACTGTAAAAGTTTTGTTGAAAATGTAGAGAACCGAGAACACACTGACCCTCATGAGAAGCTCTGGATATTTTGCAGAACAAACCGTGGAAGATTTTGATGGATTAATTTACTCTAAATGCAGTTGTGTGTGGAGTAATAAAGGCAATTCTTTATTTTTATTCCAGTCTGAAATAAAAAAAATATCTTCAGGCAGTTTCATATTAAGAAAATTAGCAGTGAAAAACAATATTTTTTAGTTTTGCATGACTGAGCAGATTATTTTTGATTGCTGTTGGCCTCAGTTACAAGCATGCTTTCTGTAAAATAATCTTGTTAATCTTTAGGTTTGAAAAGCACTGCAATTATTGTTTAGCTCATAAAGACAAGATCTGTTTTGCTTCTTTCCAGTCCTTGAATTCCTTGAATTATATGCTTGTAAAAGTATACCTCCATTTGCAGGTGAACAAGAACTTGCAATTCACAGCTCTGAATGGTGCTTCCACCATAGAAATTTTTCATGTAGAAGTTGTACATGAGGAAAGACAAACACAATTTGATCTGATCAGTAATTTCAAAATTCCTTTGTAATTTCAACTAAATTTTTCACATCTGGTGATCAAACAAAATCCCCACCCTAAATGCATTGTTACTTTTGTTTAATTTTATTTTTTCAAATACATCTCATCAAAAACACTGACATAGACCAGGTCAAGACATTTAAATTTAAGTGTGTGAATATGATCAGAACCTCAGATTTAATTTTCTAGCCATCCGGCTGTGTAACTTGACCACATGACCCAGACACAACCACAATTTCTCCCCAGCCAGTGAACAATTTATGAGTCTTAATGCATGTTAATTCAGCTGAGCATTTCCCTTCTCATGCTGCTGCAGAAACACAAGAGGTCTGATTTTCATGCAATACTTGGCAAATAGAGAGTGAGCAGTACTAAGGAAAACAATAATATTAGCTTTTTCTAATATATTTTTAAGCCAATCAAATCAAACTCCGAACAATTTAGTAAGCTTTAGATCTATGATCAGAAATTGCTGGGTACAATAACCAGATGGAAAAGGGCAGAAATAAACATTTTTTTTTTTCATAGAATATGTAACGTAAGAATTGTAAAACCTAACCTACATATTTGAATAAGTAATAAAACTGAAAAATTTGGGGAAATTATCAAACTGTGGCAGCTATCGATGACAAATATTTTATGTTCTATCACTTAATTATTGAACCATATGTATTAAAATATATAGTCCATACAAATAGACTAGTCTGGGAGAAATAAAATACAAAACACCAGTGGTAAGTGATTGCTGTGGTTGCACAAAATGGACATGCTGATCTTGGGGCTCCATGTGGAGCACCAACATGTGTTTTACTATCTAAGAAGGTGTTATGTGTCAGTTACTGATTTTTCTAACAAAGTTTAATAATAAAACTTTTTTTTATACAATAAATTTAGTAATTAATACATCTCATGTGTTTGGTTTTTAATACACTTTTTGTCTCCTCAGATTCAATAATAAAATGTTGTGAACTGCCAGGGGAAAGACAGCTTTTCCTGATATGAATTGCCTAATGACTTGAATCTGAGGTAACTGAAATATATAATAAATTACCTATTAGAAGTTTACAGTACTAAA
>VZTU01032082.1:38235-66159 GCA_013400835.1 Zapornia atra | reverse complement strand
GCCACTGAGTCATGCTGGTTCATACCTTACCATACACTGCTGTTCTTTTGGCTCTTTATGGAAGGAGAATGCAATCCCAAGGCAGTTCTTCTTGCATTGAAAGAAAAAGGTGCTTTACCCGAGTTACATTATTTATGTGTGTCTGTTATGGTGTTGTGTTTATTCATTTTTAAAAGAACCACGAGGTACAGAATAATGCAGAAGAGAAAGATTATACTTTTCTAATTCCATTTCACAGCCTTCAGCCCATAACTTCCATAGTTCATGTTCAGCTTAGTTTTGGATGTCAGTCTACATCAGCTTTACATCCTTTCTATCTCTTCCCATTTATAACTGCAGGCAGCCTGAATCTAGCTGTGGAGTTTTGGTGTTCCTGAAGTGCATCTTGAAGTGACCTGACATCTCACATCTCTGTGGCTTCCTGACTGCTATCTGAATGGTCAGGCAACACAAATAGTTGGAAAATAGTTTTGTGAAGATGAATTTGACCAAAAGACAAAAAACCTGCATAAGGTTGCTTTGCCTCTCCAAAGGCTGAACTTGATTGAGTGCCATCGGATTTAATTCACATTATAAATAAAGGTAGGTATATATAAATGACATTGCTTTGTGCCTAAAAGGAATTCACTCTGAAGAAAATACAGCTGATGTTTTTCCTGTGTTGACAGTATCCATTTAGTATCCTTACTTGTGTTCAGACTCCACTAAACCACTGAGAAGACCTATAGCATTTGAGAGGATGCCTGCTGTCCTAGTTACATGAGTAGCAATGTAAATTGGATTGAACAATGCACTCCTGAGTTATGTTGACATCAAGCAGTTCTGTGATCTGGTCAGCATGAGGCTGTGCATACGTCCCCCTTTCTCTATTCTCAGCCTACTCCCTTATCATTTCAACTAATATAAATTTCATTCTAGGATTCTCACTGTCTTAACATTTTCCCTTTTATCTTCGAATTTATGCACATCTCAGAAATTGTCAGTTTTATCATGTGCCTCAAATAAAGGCTGTATCTGCACAAGTATACACTACTGCTTAATACCACCACCACTACTCCACAACAAGTAGGATCTTCCAGCAAAGGAACCCCGTAACATCCATTTGTGACATTAGCTACCCCTTTGGCTTAAATAAAGGTTTGCCAGATCCAAGAGTGTGTACAGATTTAATTTCCTCCCTAGAGATTAGAGCTCAGTGATTTCAAGTGTCTGAGCAGATTAGGCAGCTGAGAACTAGGAAGGTTTGAACTCTAGATTCACTTTTGGTATCAGAATTCTTCTCTGATATTGATATGTCCTTTCAAACAGAGTTTGCTTCGCTTTTCCTTGAATGCATGTCAGAGGAAGAGACATGAAATACTGCCCTCACATGTCATCAGCCTTGAGTTGACTACAACATGGCTGGGCAGCATATTAGTCTTTATGCTGAGAAAATTGTCTTCTCAGTATATTTCTGATTTGAGCAGTATGATATTCTCACTTCCTTGCCTTTCTCTGGTTTACATCTGTTGGTGGTATGGCAATGGAGTCCAGAAAATGTTAGTATACCCCATGTGATAATGAAGATTTGGAAATGACATCTCTCTTACCTCCAGATGACTGACCTTACTTGTGCCAGGCTAATTTATAGCACAAATCTCTCTTACAAACTCTCCAACTATCTATCTTCCTCAATTTTGCCTTTTGGAAAAAGTAAATAAACACATGAATAGGTTATTAATGATAACAGCAGTAATAACAGTAATTCATCTCACAAGAATATTGGGCAGAATTAAATATTTATAAAGCACTTAGAAGGTGAAACAAACTAAATAGGTGCTATGCATTCTAATTCAAGGAATTTTGCAGGTGTTTTTTCTCCTCTCTTGGAATAGTTTCCAATGCTGAAAAAATTATTGCTGATTCTATTTACCCAAACTTTTAAGCATTTTTTTCAGTGTTTTATAGATGGCTTTTAAGATCTTCATTTAGTTTTATGAGCTATGACACCTGTCACTGTGTCACTTTGCTTCCCTGTTAGGGTTTCTCACACACATCAGAAACTCTAGTGGGACCTAACAATGCCATATGACTGTGGGCCCTTTTATTCAACTGACCTCATACAAGAAAGTCTCTTTAAAAAATGACATAATGATATGGACTGTTGTTTTGTCCTTTCTCATTACTAAAGCAATTACTCCCCAAATACATACTGATTCATTATGGTCACTCCATGCAGCTAAATACCAACTCTGTAATACTCAGATACAGAATCTGAGAGTGAAGTCAGGCTAATTAAATTGGCCCAGCCACTTTAGCAAGCAAATTGGGCCAAGTTAATTGGCACAGAGTGAGATAAGGAAATTCAGGCACTATTCTATGAAATACCATTTTAATTATATCTAAAGAAGAACATTGCCCTTAATTTAAAATTTCTTAATTAGGAACATGAATAAGTAGCAATAATAATCTTTACAGTCTACAAATACAAAAATGTCATATGAAGTTTATTTTGGCCAAGCCTGTTAACCAGTGAGCAAAGATGACTATAATAATTATTAGCTGTATTTGTCTTACATGCAGACCCATAGCCCCAGAGAAAAGGTTAATAGAGTGGGTATGCATCAAAAGGAAGATAAATCTGACACAAACTGTGTCAGAAATATTGTAGTGGAAAGAATAATTTACAGTAATATATTTTAACACCCAAAGAAGATAACATATATACCAGAAGCAACACATTTTCCAACACAACTCTGGTTTCAGTTGAAGTGCGAGTGAAGATTTTTGGTTTTGGTTTTGGTTTGGGTTCATACCCAAACACTTCAAAATACTATGTCAGGTTTAACTTTGGTTTAAGAAAAAATAACAGTTCAGAGCAGTTTCAGTTAATTGCCTTTCATTATAACAAAGGTTGGAGCAGCTGGTGTAGCTGCATAAAGTCAATAGTTCTGTCATGGTTTTTGTCAGCTGAAGAGCTCATCAGTTTTCCTTCAGTGTTGTGTGTTTTCAAAAGGAACAGATTAAAACACTAGTGCTCACCACATCATCAAATAAGTTACATCTCCCTCTATGGGTAAAGTAGTATTAATAACTTTACACTTCATGGTACACACCAAGAAATCCTGAATATCCTCACCGTTTCTAGTCTATCTGTTCATGTCATGCCTTACACTGGGACTGATTTCTGTATTAATTGGTGTTAAAGCTTTTCTTGTGGGGAAATTTGTGGTTTCTTGAGCTTGTGCATTTACTGGCAAAACAGCCAATTACTGGTGGTGTGAGCCAGAAACAGGTGAGTGAAAACAGTGTGAGCAGCTTAGCTGTAAGTGTAAGCAAGACTAAAATATGTTCAGTACAGTTCAGTAGCAGTGCACTTTTAAACTCCAATAATTATTCTTCATCTCTTAAAGTGAATACTACGAAGCTGTGCATTGAAAGGGTGTCAAGGATATGGAAGTGAACAAGATAAGAGTGTTACAACTAATGTAAGTGCGAAAATTGTCCATATGCTCTCCTCGTCCCGGCATCTTAAAAAAATAACGCCATATTCTACAACAGCTCCAATTAAAGGACACCCCATGGGGGAAAAAGGCTGAAGGATTATATGTATTCTAATTTTTGATAAACAAAATGGTATTTAATTTGTTATGAAGCTAACTTGGTCTAAATAAATTCAAGTATGCGCTATCGTGGCAAATTGATCATCAGAAAAGGCTCCTACCTGGTCTCACAAGTCAAACTATGCATAACACATAAACACATGAGTTGAAAAACATTGAAGAAATGTCAATTAATTAAAAAAATAAAAAGTTATGTGCAACACTGTAAACCTTAAACCTTAAAAAGGATTTCATTTAAGTGATTGGTTTTGTATCACATTAATCAAGACAAAGAAATGAATACAGCATTTGATTGTGCTTTATATACTGCATCTTCAGGCAGCTGAATTCTCTCAGGAAAATACATTTCTGCATCTTGTTCACTGGAAAAAAGTACTAAACAAAAGGTTGAGGAATAATGCCTCACCTCCTAGCAAAACTAATAGTAAAGTTGCACCCAGCATTCTATTAAAGAGGACATCTGAATGCAAGGGAAAACTTAGGGACATAGCTGTGGTTTACTCATCTTCTTCATGACTGGGTGCTGCAAAATGGGAGCAAGAACAGCAGCCAGGCCCATCTCCTTGAATCTTTAGCACAACGTAAGGTGTTGTGGGAACAATTTCCAGGAAACAATTTCTGTTAACAGCACTATCACACTCCATCTCTTCTCCCTGCTTGAGTCCTCTCCCTGCTCCCTCACAGAGGCAGAGCATCCATAAGCCTGAGAGCTGATCATGGCTGGAGAATACTCCTGTGCTAAGAATACTGCCTTGGTATCATTAGCAGCACAAAATGAGACATGCAGAGAGGAGAAGCTGAGTCAAATGCTTTTGAATTATATCAAGCATATGTATATATTCATCTATGTGTTCATATACAGGGGGAGGGGAGGGCTGTGTCTAGATGTATATATATAAAATAAGTTTAAAATTAAGTATATAAATATAGGTATCTATATAATTAAATGCATTTATACATACACAAATCTATGTCTAAATATTCTTTCTTTTTTGCACCCAGAATAGAAAAATTGTATACTGTGCATATTTTCAGACTTCAGTGAGAACAGTGTAACTTGGACTTCAAAGCTGCAAATTTCAGTTTGAAACACAATACAAACCATGGCTGTAAAATCCAGAGAAATAGGGGTTTATGATATAAGTCTAATAGAAAGTTCACTACAACTTTATGAAAGCAATGTTATAATATCAGTACTATATACAGGCTGATAAAAAAGGAATTATTTTTAGGTTATCTCCAAAGTCAATTTAAGAGCAATACCATGTATATAAATGCCTGCTCTAAGAAAATAAACTACCTTTATTTTAGAGGAACAATGTTTTGCTGCTAAAGTGAAGTCATGAAAACTCACAGCACCATAATTTGGGCCATCTTCAAAATGTGTCTTCAATGTACTCTGGAAAGTTGTTGCTATGTTTTTAAACGCTGTTAACACAAGTAAAAACATCTCTTCCCTCTGTCCTCCTTTAATTATGTGCCTGAGAAAGATCTCTTTTTTTAAAAAAAAAGAGGTACTTCTAAGGTATATAGAAAATACTCACAGATTTGGATGTAAAGGGGCTTTTTTCACACATAGTAACTCTGGGGAGCTTCTTAGACAAGAGGCCTTTAAAAGACCAATAGCAATGTAGCACTGTTTTACAAGTACATAAACACAATTTAACACAGAGTAATCTAAACTCCAGGTGTTTTGTGGCTGCTGACAATTTTTCTGAACTCAGGAAGTAAGAGGCAATAAATTTGGTCACAGTGGTTAAAATGTGCACTGTTAATTTTGTGGGGGGGGTTTCCCTGTCTCTTGCTTTTCCTCAGTAATGTGTCTAATTTCCTTGGATAATATTCTAATGGCACTAACATCCACAGTAGATTTACTTTATTTCCCTGCTTTTGCTGAGACTTTTATGGTGTAATGAAAGCATTTATTTCAGTGTCCCCAGAGACCTGCTTTAAATTAACCTTCTATCCAGAGCTTTATTATGGACAAAGGCTAAATGAGTATAATCTAGAAATCCTTATTCATTACTATTGCTTTAGCTTCACGTTCAGCTGGAGAGCCACATAATTATCATAATTTATATATATATATGGAATAAGACATGGAATGTGTTTTGAAAGATATTCTCTTTCTGCTCACTTAAATCTAGGCAGCACTCTGGCTCTGGGATGCTAATGACAGATCCTATGACAGTACGATTATTTTGGGGCCATCTCCCACCACACTCAAGGCTTGGTCTTTTGAGCGTAGCAGGTTGTGAATGGCCCTGCGGGTTGCAGAGTCCCTGGGGCAGGTGGGAAACAGGAGAGCACTTAACATTCCCCACGTTGAGGCCTGCATGAGAATAGGGGAGAAATGTGCTCCTGTTAAGCCGTAGCGGCACATTAGTATCCTCTGAAGGGTAATGTTTTCCTCTCTGAGATCTGTTTAGTATATTGCACCTGGGTAGCAAACCTAACCAGAATCAGGCCCACAGATGCAGCTGTTGAGGCGAAGACCACTGATCACTGTAGATGAGGGTGCATGGTCAGGATTACTTTGAAATAAGATTTTAACCCTCCTCTGCCTGCAGATGCAGTGCCACCCCTGGTATGGCACCAGCCCCCACTGGCTGACACTGGGAATTTCTGTTCTGTCCCTCCTCCCCAAACTGTGGAATAACTTGTGTTTTCTTTGAAGTTTCAAAACATTTGTTGGAAAGAACAGCAGAAAGATCATAATATTTCATGAATATGGACATTTGCTACAGACATTCACCAAACCTGCAATGCCTTCATTAAATATTTAATCAGTATAGGCAATAAAAATATTGACCTCAGTATTCCTAGCTAGTTTTCTCTCATCTCCAGCAGCCCAGACGTTATTTCTCCCATGTATCCCTCCCCTGTTAATTTTGTTTCAGTGCTAATTGCTTTACAGTTTGTCCAATACTGTCTGTCTCACGTTGTGACTGAAGAAAATGTTTCTAAACTGAGACAGGGAGGGAGCCTTTCCCCCCTACCCTGCCCAGCTCATGGAGTGCTCTGCAGGACGAGGAGGAGGAAGAAGCCTTTCTCACTGCTTCCAGCCTTGTTTAGAAGTGACATTTTGTCTGGCAGAAAGAGAGACAGCAGGGGCCAATGCCTGGCTGTCACTCCAGATGAACAACACTTGGTTGGTCTGTGAGTGAGAAGAGCCTCTCAAGCCTCGATTATTACAACACCCACGCACAGTCCAACTGTGCTAGCAGCTCTGAAACTCTCCAGGCTAAGCCTCTGGTGCCCAAACACAGACAGCAGGACGTCATCAGTAAGATGAAGACCTGCTGCTCAAACATGGAGTCATTAGCCTTTTCCAGTTCCACTGGTTTTATGTAATGTATCCAGAACCCGGTATTGTTTCAGAAACTGATATTGTTGAGATCCCAATACTTGGGATCTGTTTTCCAAAGGAAGCACCATGGACTGTGTGTGGTGCCCTGGGTATAAACACTTTTCAAATACAAGGTTGTTCCTGGGGCCTCAGTACAGGAAAGACATAGAGCTTTTGGAGCGAGTCCAGGGGAGACCCACGAAGATGACTGGATGCTGGAACACCTCTCCTATGGGAACAAGCTGAGAGAGTTGGGCTTGTTCAGCCTGGAGAAGGCTCCGGGGAGACCTAATTGCTGCCTACCAGAGTCCGAGGTGGCCTACAGGAAAGTGAGAGAAGGACAGTTTATCAGGGAGTGTAGAGATGGGTAATGGCTTCACGCTGAAAGAGGGTAGATTTAGATTCAATACAAGGGAGAAATTCTTTACTATGAGGGTGGTGGTACACTGGACCAGGTATCCCAGAAAAGTTGTGGCAGTCCCTTCCCTGGTGGTGTTCAAGATCAGGTTGGATGGGGCTTTGGGCAACCTGGTCTAGTAAAGGGTGTCCCTGCCCATGACAGGGACGTTGGAACTAGATGATCTTTGTGGTTCCTTCCAACCCAAACCATTCTGTGGTAATACTACTGGCACAGAAATGAGAAAAAACAATGCTGGAATGATTTTTTTCTACCTTCATATTTTTGACCAACAAAACAGAGCCTTTTGTGGTCCTTGGATGGAAGCAAAGACTAAAACCCTCCTCTACTGCCAGGAATGCCTCCAGAAGAAAGCTTTGCACTGAGCTTTGAACAGTTAATTCTTGGCTTAGGAAAGCATTGCCACCTGGGAAGTCTTTGAGGAAATGAAGCCAGTTTAGACATTTAGACCAAATGACTTGGAAGGAAAAAAGGCCTGCCTGAAAATAAGGCATCATAACATGAGAATGAAATGAATACAACTTTGACAATTTCTGGGAAAACACAGTTGCACATTACTTGTACTTTCTATTTCTAAAACACTTGTAATTTAGCACCATGCTTGCAAAGCAGATCACAGACGCAGAACAGTTTTAACTAGAATGTGCCTTGATTGAAACATTTAGAAAAGAGGTAGGAAAGAGAAACATGTGCCATTGTCCAGTTTACTCCCTGTTAGTACTTTCCCATAGCATCTCTTAGTTGCCTCTATTGATGTGCAAATTGTATTTGTTTAAACATTAAATAAATACCTTATCTCTTCCCACTAAGTTCCAATGCATGTAATACAAGGCTTTATATTTTACTGATATACTGTATTCTTTGCAGCTATTTTAATCTCTGCTTTATCCTAATATTTATGAAAAAAAGAAAGCATTTAGTAATAACATTTCTCAGCCATGCTCATTTTTATCTGTTATTTTCTCTGAACTGGGAAAAAAATCCCAAGAAATATAGAAAAAGACTTCAGTGATGGTGATGTTTTTATGGCTCTAACTTCTTCTTAGCTCATCCAACACAATTTGAAATACATTTCTCTTCAAATAGGTTTATTATGGAAATGTTAATTCTAGGGCATCACTATAAAATTTACACTCATGGAAAAACTGAAGTACAGTGTTATTTTTTTTTCCCAAATGGTCTTTTGTCACAGCAAGACATCCAATTAGGAACTGTATGTTGGCAGGTAAGAAGCAAACAGTCCTCTTCAGATCCACCTGTGCTTGTTTTCAGAGCAACAGGATATTTTGCTGGGTTTTTTTTTTTCTTTTTTTAGAACAGGAAGAAAGAAGAGATTAAAAAAATATCTAGAACTTGAACATTGCTCAACTAACAGAAAATGATAAAAGGCTGGTGAATATAGGAGCTGATTTAGAGTTCAAAAGTATTTGGAAGATCTGTGAATATAGATAAAAAGAGGGAAGAAGTCATGTTTGTTACAGGATTGAACGAGTGACTATCTGCTTTTTGGGCATGCTCATGTAGTATGTATGGTTTCTGTCACAACATAATACCCCACTGCTACAGTGGTCCTGAAACAGAGACCTGGTTAAGGAGAGTAGGTGTGACAAGTCTCTCTTTTTGGGACCCAGGGCGGAACTGATTAAGTACCTTTATCTAATGAAATATCTGTAGGTAGTAAAGGATTGCCACTGGAGGCATTAAAACAAATGTTCAGGCCTGTGCAGGAGTAATTCAGGTAAAATCAAATCATTAAAAGCATGTTTTATTGAAATGTGTGAATTAGTGTGGGAAAGGCAGGAGTCTGAGTTATGAAAGTGATTTTGAAGGGAGACAGAGACAATTTCTCAAATACTGAATTTATTGCATAAGCCTACAAGAGACTGCTGATTGGGAAAATGACCATTTTACTTGCTTCCCAGTCTATTCCAGAAAACCAAACTTTGCGTACAGATCTTGTAAATTAACAATATTAGACCAAGAGAGCATTCCAGGCTTTTATCTGAAGGAAACTGAGTCAACGCAGTAACCGTCCGTTCAGCACTCAAGTGATACTGTACAGCATTACTTTTCATAGAAAACCTATTGTATTCTCAGAAGCATACTGTTTAGGCCCACAACCTAAGTTTAAATAATGCCTAGATCCAATTATGTTTGAATAAATCCCTCCTGTGGAATTTTGACAAATATGAGGGAATAAATAGGTATCTTCTCTTTTCAGACTCTTTCTTTCATTGTGGTATTTAGCTGCGTCTACTTTAGAAATGGTGGAAGTAAGAAAATAAAATCATAAATATCTTGGCATTATTTTTCCTTGCATTATTTCATGGGAAATTATTTCCCCCAAAATAAATGTTCTTAAAATAAAAGTTTACGCATTTGGGTTCAAATTAGACAATTTTATATATTTTTTTTCTATTCAGGTGGGAAATTGTACTGGTCATCCAGAAAGGTTCCATTCTCAAATGGTTCTTGCTCTGGTAAGCTACAGTTATGAGGAAAAAGAAGCAAATCAGAAAAGGAATCAAATTAGGTGTAGGGTGGATATTTACACCCTGGGCAAGACCCAGGAAGTGAAAAAGTCAATCACTCCTAGTTGCAGAACTGCACAGGAGATAGCTATTTTCTAAACGTGCTTTTATGCACTTCTCTTTTCTTTCCTTACTCTTGCAACATTGAAGGATTGAAAAGAAAAAAAAAAATTGTTGAGCAGATGAACTGGAAATAGAAGAATTAGGAACAGCTAACATATTTCCACAGTTCTTTTGCTGTATGTTCACTTTCTGTGCTGATTACTCTCTCTGAACATCAGCCAAATACTGTCCCTTCTTTTTTGCTACCTGCCTTCTTTCTCCTTTTTTCTTGTTGCCCTGTACCACTTATTTCTTCCTACATTTCTCATTCTTCCTAGTTTGATAAACAGCATACACCATAACACAAAAAGAAATGGAGTTTGTTAAAACAAAATATGGTACTTACACAGTGCTTGCCAACTATGTCTGTTCTTTCAGCTTGCATGAGTGAGTCTTTTTCCACAGTCTTCTGTCTTGCTTATTTATATTATATGCTTTCTGGGGCAGGGACAGCCTAACTTCTCGGTTAGACTAACTTTTTGAAGTACTTAGCAGATGGCTCCCTTCTCAGTTGTGGTTTTTTTCTTGTTCCCAAAGCATTTATCTGAGTGATCTAAGTGATATTATGTTCTACTCCATGTTTAAGGCTGAACTTAAAGTGTCATTTTACTATATCTTGAGTTTAATTCAGCAAAGCACTGAAGCACCAACTTTAAGTGTGACTAACCTCCGTGAATACCATAGGAACACTCATATAAGTAAATTTTCAACTCTGTAAGAATTCTTTAGTAAGTCGGGGTCCTATGGTCTATGTTCTTATACTCCCGCTGTTTCCAGGAAAGCCATCCTAGTCCCAAAAATATTTCTAGCTATTCCATTATATGAAAAAATGCAGAGTTATTATCATGCTCTGGAATGAAAAGGTAATATGTAGTGCTATAAATACAAAACTTTAAAATGTTTATGTTATATTTTAAATTAATATTTTTCAAAAAAGGAAATGAATGATGCAAAAGAAATAATTACTGAATATAAAAAGATGAAAATTAGTAATTTATCAAAATAACCTATTCAGCATGTTAACAGTTGTATTATATTCTTATCTTTCCCAGATCTGTGTTATTCCCTGATAACTAAACTTTGCGCAATTGAAAAATCCCCTTTTTGCTAATTATTGAAAAGATAAAATTCACTTTTTGTAGGAGAAGAACCAGACTGAGACAGTGAAATACATGACATCCTCGCTCTGTGAATAACAATTGCATTTTGTGGTCTTTTGACTCGTGTGAAGTTTTCAGTAATTATTTGCTATATTATCAAAATGCCTTCTTTTTCTGAAGAGGTAAAAGTTTGCACAATTTTTTCTATAATTGACGATTTTTAGGGCACTCATTCTGTATCATTTACTAGAAAGGATTTCACACACAGTTATCTTCTCTGAGGCAACTTACTAAATTGTTCATTATTTTTTTAATAATACTTTAAAAATTGTTTCAGAAGTTTTGTAAAAACATATAGAAAGGAATACCAACTTAGTAATATCTTTTAGGTATGGAGCATAGACTAAAGAGGAAAACCATCAATTTGAGGGTATTTTTGTCTTTAGTGGAAACTAGTGAAAAGATGAACATGGTTAGGATATCCACCAGAATAACTACACGGTACTTGGAAAAGTTGGGTTGGTAAAAGAAGTAAATTGAGATGCTTTAAAATGCAACTATTCCTGAATCAATTATTAGTTTACATTGAAAGATTCCTGAATGCCTGAATATTTGTAAAAAATAATCAAGATAGGGTGGTAGTAAGTGATGGCTATCAACTGTGGTGTCCTACATGAGAGCAGGATCATTAGTTCGGTAAGTACCTGTCTTTTGTGTCTGCACTACACATTATCATCAAATAGTGTAGCTAATCAATAAATGTTTGCATATGTATCAGCCATCATGACTTTGTATGCTTTATTACGCATGAATGATTTTGTCCTTTACACAAATCCATATGTAAGCTGAGAGCTTTAATTGGTACAATGTCACAGATCTGTGAAGAATTCTGATCCATATTAGTTATCAGCATAACGTGAGCAGTAAGTTAGAATTGTTTAGAAATATTTAACCAGATCCTCCCAAATCTGCTGCATTGAGAAAGAAGTCACAAAGTAAAAAGCAATCTTTCTCAGCATTCGTCCACCAGTCTGACCCTTTGTGAAGTGGAGACTGCAGTAGAGCCCTAATATATCTCAGTCCACCCCGATGTCAGAACATTAAAGTGAAAAACAAAGAAAACTGCAGATGAGGGCTGTAGATCTGTGGCTGAGCCTCCATCTCAGAGAGTCAGGCAAATCTCTGCCCTGATTACTTGGGGATTAGAAGTGCTGACAGAGTAAGTGGGGAAATAACAGCTAGCATATAAAAAGATTAAATCGCTGAAGACTCCTCCTTTATGACTGAGACCTTTTTTATATGGAGCTAGTGCCCCAGTGCTTTACAAAATGTGTACAGAGCAGTATGGAAAGAACACTGTCAGGGAAAAGGTTGGAGGGTGAGGATGGAGGGAGGGACGCCTGCACTGTGGATGTGAGGTCGCACAGTAGGTATGTTGAGACAAGGTGAAATAACTGGAACTGGGAGTTATCATATGTCTGGGATCCATATATTATTCTCCTAAGATTCAATGTAATTCTGGTTTGCTGTTTGATCAGAATCGCTTCGTGTTCAGAGAAATATGGTATACAACAAATGGCAAAACAGAGCCATTATTAGCAAGGAATAGAGATTGGAAACTATGAATGGTAGAAAGTTGGTAGAGAAGCGAAAAGGCACAAGGAAAAGCTTGCAACCTAGAATATGAAAGAAATTTTTAACTACACTAAGAACAAAAGAAATTCCAATAATATTACTTTTCCCTTACTAGGTTGAAATAATATATAACAAATAATACATCTTTCCCTTTCTTATTGAATAAATATTTCTGCTTTCTGTTTGAAAAGACGAAATAATCACAGTCATTTCACAGGCTGATGAAGAAATACTTTTCACAGTAACAGTAACCCAGAAGCTGCAGATTCTATAATGAACTAATTTTAAAGTAGCAGATCTGGCCAACATCCTACCCCAAAGAGTGAAAAATTAAAAGGGTCAGAAGCTTCCTAGTTTCTCAGTGTTGATTTCTAACACAACTTAGAATTATCAGGAAATTCCAGATCGTTGAAAGGCCATGAAGAAGGAAAAAAAAAAAAAAAAGAAAAAAGAAAACCAGGAAACTAACACAGTATTTTCATTTTAAGAGAATACTAATATGGTGACTCAATTATATAATTCTCACGCAGA
The DNA here is from genome assembly GCA_013400835.1 of Zapornia atra. Taxonomy (NCBI): domain Eukaryota; kingdom Metazoa; phylum Chordata; class Aves; order Gruiformes; family Rallidae; genus Zapornia; species Zapornia atra. The sequence goes on along the minus strand of VZTU01032082.1, from coordinate 52,891 downwards.
GTCTGTGTAAGCTACTTTATAGATTTATAGTTGTATCAGTGTAAGCTGATTTATAGAAGTTGATAAAAAGAAAACAGAAGAAATACCTCATATTAACATTAGTTTATGGAAACCAAATACTGCCCAAAATGAATTGAGTTTACAAGTTAGACTATTGGAGACATTAGTGTTGCTTTATTATTTAGCATTGCTGAAAATATTTGTCACATATACAGTTCAGAAACATGCTTAAAATATTGAAGGGTTTCAGAGCAAAACTGTAAACAATTTGAAAAAAGGTAGTAGTGTAGTATGGTTCTCCAGGCATCCAGGACATCCCAGGGAAGAGTTTAGGACTGACAGTCACTGAGTACAAGAACAGATATAAGATAAGCAGAGGACTCTCTGATATAGCAGACAAAATATCAAAATACTAAATGTTTGGAAATAAAGGAGTAGAATCAAGGAATAAAATTATTAGTTCTCCCACATTGGAGAGAGAACTCATGGAAATCCTATAGCCTGCCATCCATGTATATATATATGCATAGTAACAACAGTCCTACTATTAAAGAAAAAACCCAACATTTTCGTTCATTGTAGGAACTGAGCATGTGAATAAATTAATTAGTATCATCACAGGATGGTGAAAGAATACAGTAGACCCTTGGGATCTTTCTACTGGCTTTTGTAAATTCAATATCAGACTACATTTATAACCATCCACCTACTGTGAGAAAGAAAGAGTTCATTGACTGTTTATGGCCTGCTTTCATAAGAGTGCATTTTTTTCTTAGAAATGTAAATCAGAAATGACTGTGAAATAATTTGGGTCTACTTGTTTTCTTGACTAGATACTGTAGGTGGTCAGAGATCCTTCACCAAGCCTGTATTATGCTTTTTCTAACTCAAAATAGTCAAATAAAGGATGGAAAATTATTAACAAAGAGGATTTCCACATCTATTTTTAGTCAAAGATCTATGCAGAGATTTCTATAATATTTGGGATCGTCAAGTGAATATAGTAATACCATAAGCCACAGAACTTAACATTTAAGAAAGCTGAGCAGTTATGTCATTGTGCTGGTATTTGACTTGTTTATTTGACAGGTTAATAGATTTTTAAAAAGTAAAATCATTTGGGGTTTAGGATCAGGAAACTATAAGTATCCTCAGCCCATAAATTTAGAAGGAAGAATGCCAACAAAGACAGAACTGTGGATGCCAGAAGGGAGGACAGAATCACCAGCAGTAGAGTATGGCCAGACAAAACTGCCACCGAGCCAGAATGGTTGAAGGAATCCTTGGCTTTTAGCCAGCATCAGAAGCTAGCAAGTTATGGGCTCCAAATCAACTGCAATGAGACTGGATTGGTCAGTTGGATTAGTTCAAAACACCACTTAATGGTTAACATAAAGTATCCCAATTACTCCCTATTAGGAGTAAATCCTTCGGAGTTAATCATTACTAGGATTATACACAAAGCCTGATGCCAGTTCTCAGCAGAGGGCAGAGACTTCCAGGTGCAGAATAAAATCCTTTGAAAGAGCTCTTTCATGTGCTCCTGTCCATCCACACAGTCAGACCACTGGGGCAAGGCTTGAATTCAGCATTCTGATAATCATTTATTTCCAAGATGTATTAGAAACAGTTTTGCACAGTTAGAATAGCCTGCTTAAACAATGTAGAACCCATCACGGGGCGCAAAAAAACATTTTGATGTACCTTAGTCAGTACAATAGTTGCTGCTGCTGGCCCTGGTGGCTTTTCTTTTTCTTTTGGTACACATCAGGATCTTACTTTATTATGAAAACTGTCACCAGAATGTAGCTTTCCATTTTCCAAAACCCAATACAAGAATTTACTGCCGACTGTAAGGACATCCCCTGACTTTTGCACACTGACTTGTAAGCTTTAGAACCAATAAAAGATTAGCTGATCTCTGCTATTTCTTGTCATTTAAAATGAAGCATTTCTGGAGTTAGCTTTATATTTGATATGAAAAATATAACTGAGGAAAATGGTCGCCTAATAGCCAAAACGTCTCACATTTTAGAGATGCAGCAAATCTACACTGAATAGGCTCTTTTGTGTAATGAAAAGCCAGATTTGAATTTAATTGCATGTTTTTACCGAAACAGCACTTTATTGTATTACCAAAGGTTATAAGTTAACCTTTTGCTGTTTACTGCTTTGTCTTCTAAACATGCCGGCTTGATTGCAGGCTGCTTTGTGCTGTCAGTCTAAGACAAACACTTTGAGCTTGTTTATTCCTATTGACAACAGGTTTAAACAGGTTGGCATAGCTATACTGTGATCAAAGAAGTAGTGATTTGTGGAATGACAGTGCACAGAACATTCACATTACGCACTGTGCTTTTACGGGTGCTGCACATTAAACCGAATATTGCACTTGGAGGAGATCATTCAGAATCAGAAATCGAGAGTTATAATGTTATTTGCACTGTTTGACTGGCTATCAGGAAATTATATGAATGATAGTGGAAACCGGCATTATAACACTGATGTAAGCCTTAGTCACGACATCTTTTAAGTGTGCCTTCCTGATTGCATGTTGAAAACCAGGGAACAGAGAACGTCTTGAAGTAGAAACACTAGCAAAAGGAGCACTTTATAAATCAGAGATGATTTAAGATTATGGATGTCTAATTGATTGCTTCCAGCTATTTATGGTGAGTTTTCTGTAACTATAGCTATATATTAAGATAGAACAATTCTCAAGAGTAAAATGAAATTAGAGTATTTGAAATGTACACAAAAAGGTATGAATTAACATTGTAACCTGAAATGGAGTAGGAAGAAGCGATCATAATAAGCCAAGGGAAAAAAAGACACATGTAGTGGAAAAGAAACCACACCCTGAATCTCAGTGATGCAAAAGCCACCTGGTTTTACTTTATTCAGTCGCCAATCAATCCCAACGTTTTAGTTTGGTCCCATTCTCTAATCTCAACATTTTAACAGTCAGGAGGCTGTCCAAATAGGGCAATCTCAGAGCAACTGGGAAGCACTTTAGCTGAGAATTGTCAGTCTCCCTGCCTGGGTAGTGGCAAGGAAGGGTCTGCTGTGGGGGCATTAGGTCTAGTCATGACTTCTGAAGGTATCTACATAACACTGTAAGTCTAGGAAATCAAATTAACCACTTAAGGTTGGGAATGCTTTCTCCAGGGTGTTCAGACTCACCTCAGGGTGCTGTAATTTGGAAGGACTTGAAACTCTACTTCAATATTTGCCTCAGTGTGACCGCTCTTTCAGAAGAGAGGTTTGGATGTGACCTTCTTTCTGATTGATGTCCCTAAAGTATCTGACAGAGATGAACGGGTGCTAAGGCCGGCTTTCAAAAGATGGAGAGAGTACGAGCACAAAAGACAATAACTCTGTGAAATGACGAACTGAAAAGGACCCGTCCACATGAAAGTCTTCTGGATGCCAAGGACTTCAATAATTCCTGAGTTTTCCAGAGAAACAACCTAAAGAGTGAGCTAGGTCATTTGGGTTGAAATGTCCGCTTCCAATCCAGTACCCCAAAGTGTGTGAAACATGTTCACCTTGGGATTCCACAGCCAGTATGCTCTAAATTTCCTCTCATAGTGAAAAGTTGCTTTTGAGTAAACCTATCAGCATAACTCAAAGAGAGAAAGTGTCACATGGGATTAGACCAATCATCAATCTAGACTGGTATCCTATAGTGGCCAACAACAGATGTTTCAGAGGGAGATATGAAACTTCTGTAGTGAGAAATTCTGCAATGCCATGCAATGGTTTCTTTCTTTCCAGGGCATGAAATCTTGAAATATAGTGCAAATTTCTTATAAAATCTATAATGAAATGTACATTTTTACTTTGTCTGAGGTACATATAGAAAAGCATTGCATCTTCATTCCATTTAGTAATCTAGGAGAAGATTTCAGAAGCATTTGAATGTCACTGTGAAATAAAAATTTGCTCTATATTCTTACCAGCCTGGGACTTTTCTGTACTGAGTTAGGTCAGACCAGTGGGCAGCTTGAAATAAGCTCTTTCAGAGGGTCACAGAAAAGGATGTGAAGGTGAAATAGTATGGTCGTTATTGGGGTACTTCTAAGTCTGACACTTCATTTCTTCAACGTAGTGCATGAAAGAAAAAATAACCTATAACCAATATTCCTATTTGCCCTTTTGGATGTCATGCATTAGGTCTACCTTACTGTCTGACAGCAGTCTTCAGAAGAAATGATACTTCCTTAGATGAAGCTATTACCTCTTCATTATAAAAAACTCAGCTGTAATTATGAGAAGCAAGTAAGCAATATATTCATGTGACGAAGCCTAACTCCTCAGTTTAATGGGAGATACAGAATATTTTGGCCATTTTTTACACTCTTTTAAATTGCTACATCTTAGTATAATTTTCACTACACCACTGCAGTAACTAAAGGTGAGCCAAACCTATGAGTTCAAAAAATCTGGGATGTATCCAAACTTCTAAATAGTTGGAGAGCATTTTGCCTATCTCGTACTGAATAAGAGGTAGAGGCTTAAAAGAAGTTCTAATTCACTTAAACTACAGTTCTTCTTGAAATATTTGATTTAAATACATGTAAGCACTGGATTTGTTTACAGTCCTTATTAATTTTCTGGTGAAATGATCAAGCAAGTTAATATACCACCAAGTTATTATATGGCTTAAGCTTACTAGTAAAAAAGTATATAAATGCTGAGATATTAAAGAAACCAGAATCTACTCCAAAATTATTGGGAGCTGTTGGTACTCTTCTAGTTCTGTTCTAGCCTTCTTGGTTGCACAGAAAAAAGTTTCATGAAGCTAAGATCAGGAAAAAGCAGAAGGTCCATAAGTGCAGAAGCATACGCAAAATTTGGAGGTCAGATGCTCAATGTATTTGCTACGACACTCTTTCTTGGCCTGGACTTTGCATCCTTATAGAATCACAGAATCATAGAATGTGTTAGGTTGGAAGGGACCTTTAAAAGGTCATCTAGTCCAACTCCCCAGCAGTAAATAGGGACATCTTCACCAATCAGGTCACTCAGAGCCCCATCAAAGCCCCCAGACCTTGAATATCTCCAGGGATGGGGCCTCCACCACCTTTCTGGTCAACCTGTTTCTGTGATCCATCGCCCTCATATAGAAGAACATTTTCCTAATATCCAACTGAAATCTCCCCTTTTCTAGTTTAAAACCATGTCCTACTGCTACATGCCCTCATGAACAGTTCTTCCTCCCCAAAATGAGAAGAACTATGAATCCTTGACCAGCACCATTTTCATGTGGCATTAAAGAGAACTCAGGAGCACAAGGAAATGCATTTTGGAATAGCTTTACTGCTAGACTTTTCTATTTTATTTTTTAAGGTCACATGTGAATCAGCAATATTGCTTGCTGTACTTTGTTCTCTGAAATAAGATACTTGATTTCAAAAACATTGGAAAGAGGGATGCCCAAGGTGGCCTCTAATTGTTAATTTTATATAACCTTTGACACCACTGGCCTTTATTAACAGAGCAGAATCTTTAAGAGATACTTGGTTTTGCATTGTCTGGAAAAGGAGGTGCTGGAACTATGATATTTGAAAGTGTTTGCAAATCCATTGCCCTTCAAACTTGTACGAATTCCCTTCTGATTTGCAGCTTAAGACAAAGTCTGTGTTATACACTGGTTTCTAATTGTACTTCTTGAATTGCATTTGATGTGCAGGGACATCAAATAAGTCCAGATTAGCTACTCTGGTTTTCTTCTATTGTGTCTTAATTACCCTGCTGACTTGTACATTTCCCAGTTGTAAATAAGCTTGGTTTGTGGCACATATTACAACTTTGTTATGCAGATGTTTTATGTTGTGGCATTGAACCTTGTTGGTATTAAGGGGAGGGGGGGGGTGGGTGGTACTAAATAGTATATATAAACAGCAAGAGACTGTTTAACTGAGGAACTACAACACATCTCTAATGATTGTTTACAAGACTTAATCAGAGAAAGCAAGACTTGAGAAGGACATGGACCTGTGGAGTGCATCCAGAGGAGGGCCACGAAAATGATAAAAGGGTGGGAGCACCTCTCCTATGAAGACAGGCTGAGAAAGTTGGGCTTATTCAGGCTGGAGAAGAGAAGGCCTTCCAGAACCTGAAATGTGCTTGTAAGAAAGCTGGGGAAGAGCTGTTCATGAGGACATGTAGTAATAGTATGAGGGGTAATGGTTTTAAACTAGAAAAGGGGAGATTTAGGTTGGATATGAGGAAGAAGTTCTTCAATATGAGGGTGGTGGATCACTGGAACAGGTTGCCCAGGGAGGCAGTGGAGGCCCCATCCCTGGAGACATTCAAGGTCAGGCTTGATGAGGTTCTGAGAAACCTGATCCAGTGAAGATGTCCCTATTTACTGCAGGGGGGGCTGGAATAGATGACCCCTTCCAACCTAACACATTCTATGATTCTGTGATTCTAAGGGCCACTGATTTCTGATTTGGTTCTAAATATGTGCACAGTGTAGAGGCCATTTGGAAAAGATCAGAAACTTCCAGAAACAAGTGTGCTAGTTATTAAGGATTCCCAGTAGCCACTTGAGTGATAAATTTTTAAGTGGCTAAGGTATGTGTGATGGAGCTATCTCCCCTATTCGCCTACTCCCTTTCAGGCACACATGCAGACACAGACAGTCAAAGTGCAATAAGAAAAGAATATTTTAAAAGTAAGATTAAAAAAATCTGCAAATAATGGGTATAGGACTTAACAGCATCTGTTGTGAAGGAGTACCTCTAATAGTTGCCTTTATGTAATCTGAACTCTGTATCTGGCATGCCCCCAAACCTTTATAATTTTGAATACACATAACATATATCTGTTTTACCAAAAACTGAGGAGTTCAGTTGTCTAGTAACCAAAATAATTACTATGTAGTGTGGAGACCTCAGCTAGTTTAACTGCCTTCTGATGTATTTGAAAATGGATGAAATACTGACAGGTTCTGGGAAGATACCCATTGTATATCAGGAGGTCTTTTGTAAAGGAAGAGGTACCATCTCTGAACAAAGAAAGTCAGCATCAAGTTCAAATGTGTACATGAAATTATGTGGAGATAAAGATTAATTTTAAATCTTACACATTAGCAAGAAATAGATGAGTTCGTATGCTGAATTCCAGAAGATCTAGTTGTAATGAAATTTTTAAAATGATTTTTCCACAGTACTTAGAAAATGAGAAGCCTGTGTATTTTGAAATATAATTTCAGTGTTCTTTGTAGGTAGTGAATGTTTTGTTTATCAAGGAGTTTTGTATAGTAGATTTTGGTGTCCAAAATAATAGATCAAGTAAAAAATTTGACTCATCTGACTTCCTAAAAAGGTGGAGAAATGTAAAGGATGAAACTGACATCCTTATTTTTGTGTGCACACATACGGTACATATGGAATCTCTAAACATATTCCCTGGTAAACTTAAACCGATTTTGTTCTCATGGCCTCTGAAAAGTCCATTAAGCTGCAGCAGAGTTAGCTACCTTTAGTTATACAGGAAACTAAAGGCTATTGAAGAGTATGCACCTAATATTACAGCATTAAAAGTATTATAAAGCTTCTGGGTGTGAAACAAAGACAAGAAGTGACATTCAGTACTTGATGTAGTTAGACTAATTACTTTGTTTTACTGATGAAAATATCTGTGTAAAATGACAAAGCACACAAAAAATATAGAAAAGTTGTTCGATGTACTATATTTAGTTACATGTGTGCATACACATATATACATGCATATGTATGTACCAAGTTCTCTTGTCCTCTTCTTGCCCTTTTATGATGGTCTCGTTGTTTTTATCTTTCTGATCTAGAACATAACCTGCAGTTTGTCTGGAATTTATATTTTGCTGTTACTGAGGACCACCTTGAGACTAGTGTGGACCTGGATGAAACAGATGGATAAAGCTCTGGAAATTACAATCTTTTCTGGAAACTGCTTGCCATCTTTCAGGACGGCTGATACATCTTTAAGTCTCATCAGGAGTTGGGAAATAGTTTCTGCCATGATGTAGGGATCAGGTTGAAGGCAGACAACACTTTTGATTCTGAGGCAAAACTCTTCTGAACAGAGGTAGACCAATGCCTGAATGCTAAATTATGAGAATAGACAGAGTTCACTATAATAGATATTTTTTTATCCAGCTTTCTCTTTTTTCCAGGCCATTATAAGACAATTTCTTATAACAGGAATCACTCCGTAGCCTGATCTGAGGAACTGAAGAAAACCTCTGCTGCCTCTCAGGAATTTAGCAACAGGTACCAAAATGTGATGACAGACCATTGCTTTCTGTAGTTTTAGTGGAAAATATCTAGCCTCACAGATGACTCTTACAACACATATATTCCTTTTCCCATGTGAAACAGGAGGCTTGGGTGAGAGATGGCATTCTGCCTACTTAGTGAGTTGGCATTCTCTACTTAGTGAGAAGAAGCAACAGAGGTTACATGTGGTTATATTTATTTGCACTTATGAACAAAGGATCCATCCTTTCTCATTTTCCTGAACATACAGTTTCTGTTTATTCCCCCAATGTACTAATCAAAGCAAAGTTATAGGCAGCTTCTATGAAAAGTGTAGTTACTATAAAACAAAACCAGTCACAAAATAGGAGGGAAAAAACAATGAAATGGAAAATACAGCTTATTCTACTTTTCTAATTTACAAGGCTGGAGCAAACCAGACAGGCACTTATTTTTTCCTGTAGTTAACAATGGTAGCCAGACCCTTGCATGTAAGAAGTTGTATTCTCTGCTTTCAAATTTGTACACCCTCTTCTTCACCCTCTTCTTGCACTTCATAGTTCATTGGTCTCATGAACTATACACAAATAAAGGTACAACACTGGTTGTGCCAGAAGCCTGCTCCACCACGGGCTCCCTACAGGGACACAACCTTCATATATCCACCTGCTCCAGCATAGCATCTTTCATGGGCTGCAGGTAGATATCTGCTCCATGGGCTGCTGCCTGCCTTACCATGGTCTTCCTTATGGGCTGCTAGAAGAATATCCCCTTCAGTACCTGGAACATCTCCTCCTTCCCTTCTTCACTGACCTTTATGTATGCAGAGTTGTTCCTCTCATATCTTCTCATTCCTATCTCTGGATGAAATTGTTCTTTGTGATGCACAGGTACCCCTCCCCTGCTTCTTAAATACGTTATCCCAGAAGCCCTACCACTGTTTCCGATGGCTTGACCTTGGCTTTGTGAGAGCCAGCTGGCATTGGGTCTATCAGACATAGGGAAGCTTCTAAGCTTCTCACAGAAGATGCCTCTTTAGCACCCCCCCCCATCAAAACCTTGCCACACAAAGGCAATGCAAAGTATTATGAAAAGAAGTCTTCATGTTTAAGTAATATTACTTTATGAAATTTTGTTTCTGAGGGAAAAAAAAGATTTTTTTTTTTGCTCTTATGTTTCACAGTGATCATAGTGCATCATACGTTCCTAAGTTCAGAAGATCCTAGAAGTAGCAGAAAATTAATAGCTCCCAAATTCAATGATATTTCTTCATCAACTGGTGACAGTTCCTTTAAGGGTGACCAGCTGGCTATGCCTCTTCCTTCAGGACCACTAGGTCAGCCAACACAGAAGTAGAGCCCCTCAGCCCTTTGAACAGACTGAGACCTGACAAGGGTTGCTACCATACAGACAGCTGTAGTGGTGAAATAAGTCTGCTCCAATGGAGTAGCTCTAGATCTGTCACAATCTTGCAAAGCATCTTGATCAAAGAGTCTGATTGTCTGGTCATGGCTGGATGGACAGGCTCTTCATGACCCTGCCAGAAGTGTTTAATCTAGCCATCTGTTCCTTATTTAAGACTTGGTGTCCAAAGATGTCTTCCCAAAAATGTGGCTATTAAATGAAAGTGACTAAACTTGCTGTGCTAACCTTTGTTTGCACACAATACAGAGAATAGTACTGGTGGCTCTACAGAAAAAAACAAACAAACAAACAAAAAATCAAGGTTTGTTTGGTTTTTTTTAAGAGAATAGGGAGCAATTGAAATTATCAAGTCTGATAGAATATGGAAAGTATTTTGCTTTTCTTTATAAACTGCCCATTAATAAAATGCCAACATGTTATCTCATATTTAATAATGTTAAAATGTTAGCTCCTTTTCTGATGATTCAGCTTCAGTTTTCATGGTCCCTGTATTGTCTACATTTCTTCCAGGAAACTGATATACTCAGTATCATAAAGCTGATTTTTCCCTAAGCACTTTGCCTGTGTATTTAAAAATGACAGCACTTTACAATGTTTAGTTACCTAAATAACCATGTTTCAATTTTCAGAAGTGCTTAACACTCACAACTCGTGTTGACTCTGATGGGACTGGCAGAAACTCCATCAACATAAAAAATGTTTTATATTTACACAATGTATGTATATGCTGCATGCATGCCCTGATGATCTAATTCATATTTATAGAAGTATAAATATGTACAAACTTATATCTAGACTCATGTATCTATACACACATAGGTACAAAAATATCATTAACAAATTTTTACTCAGTTTGGGAATACAAAGAATATGAAATCATGAAGGAAAATGTATTTAATTTCTGCAACTTTTTCCCCCCTATGAAAATTAAAGCAATATTTGGTCATACAGTCCATCTGTTGTGATGTAGGTTTTTTATGAGGCAATGCTGGCTGATCTCACCACGTTTGGCACGTTTGGAACTGGGGAATTGAGTCCCCACTGCGTAGTAGCCTTTTTCAGTAGTCTGCTGTGACATTTAGATTACTGAAGACTATTTAAGGTATGCTAGAATCCTTGGGAACTCAAACCTAACTGCTATAAGGAATCCTTGATGTAGTGTTGCCTTTTGAGTATGTCAGCATATGACAAGAGTTAGAAAAACCTCCTTTATGCTAGAGGAGCAGCCCTGAGTACAGTAGTCATGGGATCAGGAACGTGATGCATTGGTTTTGCATATCCCTCATCCCTCAACCCTTGCCTGCTGTCTCCTCTCCTCCAAGATTACTTTCTTCCTTTGTAACATATTCATAAAATACTGGGTAAGAACATTTTCCTGTGAGAATGTGTAGACATTCAGATGTGTAGTGTACATCCAAATAATATATCCCTATATATAATCTTTAAAAATTTTAGGCATGTACTAAGAGAATGCTAATTGAAATATGAAGGCACTAAACACCTACTGAGAACACTTAATTTTTTAAAATGTTACTGTAGTAGCAGTGTGTCCCTTGTAATTCTGAATAATATGTTTCTGATTACCACTTCACTTCTGAGCTCTGTAATGTGAGCAAAAATGCAAATGTAAGCCTCTATCTATTCTCACGGTCATATGTCATCCTAGCCAATTGGGCAATAAAACAGCAGGACCAGGCTTCTGTTAAATAATACAGAATGCAATGCATGACTATGGAGGTAAATGTGTGCTTATGTAAGTTATGCCTATCCAATATTCTTCTGCTTTCCATTTCTAAGGTAAAAGAGAAATTTAACAAATAGAATAAGCATGTCCACACTTGGTATAAGTCAGCATTCTCTGTGACATTTTAAGTTTATGAGCAGTTGCTCTGTGTCTTCAAGAATTGACTTAAACATTTGCCAGATTAGTGGTTTTAAGATAGATATTGTGGCTGACATGGACAAATCAGTCAGAATGTGACAAAGTCAGAGCTATCACAGAGACTTTGTCAATATGGTATTATTTATATGTAGACACATATACAAAGTACATGCACATACACACGTGGAAAGCTATATATGAATATCCTTCTAAAGATAAGATAGCAGCAATTTTCCTAAATTTCAGCATCATAGTACCTACTAATATAAATAATTATTTTATTCTATAAGAAACAAGGACTCTTAATTAGTATCTGAATATCATATCTGAACCAGAGAGCTTAATATCTTTCAGAAAATTAAAGATGCCACCCCTACAATCTCTTCATTATCATATATTCAAAAGCAGTAGATTTTTCTCAGTATGATTTCTTTGATGTCCCTCTGATAGATGAATATAATAGCTAAAATAAGAAAGCACTGTATCTGGAGCTTTGTTGTAACCAAATGTACTTTATCAACCATTTTCATATATCATAGAATTATAGAATTACAGAATCACAGAATGGTTTTGCTTTGGTTCCAACCTCCCCTGCCATGGGCAGGGATATCCTCCACTAGACCAGGTTGCCCAAAGCCCCATCCAGCCTGGCATTGAACACTGCCAGGGAGGGGGAAGCCACAACCTCTCCAGGCAACCTGTTGCAAAGTCTTATTTCCCTCAAAGTAAAGAGTTTCTTCCTAATATAAATCTAAATTTGACAATATATGCTATGTTACATCCCCTATCTTTATATGAATTGGGATATGCCATATGTGTAAATTAAGGCCACTTAAAGATGCCTTCTAATTTTCTCAATGACTCTTGAAATCATAGAAGGATAAAGGGATCTCTTTTCAAGAATTTTCAACATACAGTCTTATGAGGACTGATAAAAAAGGTATTTTAATTAATGTCAGTATCCTGCAAATAGTTTAAAGAATATAAGGGGATTAGACAGCCCCAAAGCTGGCAGAAGTGAAGAAGACAGACCACAGATCATGCAGTTGCATGAGGGAACCTCACCATCTTGTTGGACCATACCCTGCTGTTAATGCCATACAGCTCCAGATGCTTTATCCAAGTGCTTAAAGCCTGCTTTTTGTCAAGGTATTGCAATTCTGTCACCAGGATCCTGCAGAGTGAGTAAAAGCTTTGTCATTTCTAGGCCCCTAGCACCACTAATGTGTTTAAAAGTAAGTGTGTATCTGAGATTGTGTTTGGTGAAGGCTTCAGTTGATACCCTGTGTTGGATCAGATTGAAATTGCCTAGTACCTTGCAGCACCAAGGACTTGGAAATCCTGACGCTCCAGATCTTCTATATTGAAGAACTGAACTTTGGATTCTCAAAAGCTGTGGTCCACCATAAATATGTGCAGCAAATAACACGAAAATGAGATAAATGTGAGTAGTTGGTCATCAGAGCTCAGCTCAGACTGATTTCAGTTCCATCATTTCCCAGATTTTCTTAAATGAAGGTAGAAAATTTTTGCATCCAGAAAAAAGCCTTTATGCAGTCATATGTTTTGTGTGGTGACGGCTTTCCAAGCAGCAAAATTATTTAGTGAGTCAATTTGAGTTTAAAGTCTGCAGAAGCATAACCTCAGAAACATATTGCTCATCTGTGCAGTGCCTGAAGTCAGCAAGAGCTCAGAAGACCTGAACTTCTGAACCTTTTCCTAACCGGAGACAATTGTCACCATTCTCACAGTAAAACAAAGAAAAGATGTAGCTCTTGTACTCAAACAAAAATAGAGGAAGAGATAAGAGAAGTAAAGTTGTGGAAGTAAAACAAAAGTAAAGAGAAATAGAAGAAAAACGAGATTGAAATTCCTGTTGTTGCTGCTTGTCTGTGTGCTCTTCCATTTTACAGCTAGCCTTGTCCCTGTGATTTGCTTCCCTCACTTAGGTATGCCAATAGTACTCTGAACACTGCGTGTGGAGCATCACAGGATGAGTGCAATGAGAAATCTGCCAGTGTGTCACTGCTGTCTCTGCCAAAATAGAGGTTAAAATCTGCTTTCAGGCTGCTCACTCTAGACTGAATAGCTTTTCTGTCCTGCTTCAGAGCTGCATGATGCCAAGAATGCCAGGCATGGCTAAGGAGCTTGGCTTCAGTGCTGCCATTGCTGTCCTGCCTGTTTGCATGATGCCTGTGGTGGCCCAGCTGCTGACCATGTTGTGGGTATTCCTGGAAAGCTCCTGCGGGCAGTGAATAGCCCTTGAGAAAGCATTAAATCCTTGAGAATGCAGCAACATGCTGCTGCAACTCTCTGGATACATGGGCTTTTCAGAGATTAATCTATACATGTGTCCTGCTGATTGGAGTTACTCTTTCTAGCAAACAACTAAGAATTTGAAAATATTTTAAATTAATCTGAAAAAAAAAAAAAATTAAAAGTCCCTCTAATGTCACATTCTTCTATAAGAACAGTTAAACCAAACAATCTAGAAAGCTACCCAGAGCAAATTGTGCTTCTCAACAGATCTCTCAGGTCTAAATAGCCACTAACATAACTATCCTTTCTAAGTGGGAAAAAAAAATATCTGGGAATACAGAACAGTATTGTCTTTAGTCATATTCATGAAAAAATCTAAGAGCCTGAGTGAGCAGAATTATCGTAGAGAATGAGCTGTGTCATTGGCCAATGATACAGGATATCAACTGCCTGTGACTAGCGGTGTTCCCCAGGGCTCGGTGTTGGGTCCAGTCCTGTTTAATATCTTCATTGACTACCTTGATGAGGGAATAGCATCCACCCTCAGCAAGTGCTGATGATACAAAGCTGGGAGGGGTGGCTGACACGCAGGAACACTGCACTGCCATCCAGCAAGACCTGAACAGGCTGGAGAGCTGGGCAAGGAGAAACCTAATGAAATTCAACAAGAGCAAGTGTAAAGTCTTGCACCTGGGGAGGAGTAACCCACTGTATCAGTACAGGCTGGGAGACGACCTGCTGGAGAAGAGCTCAGTGGAGAAGGACCTGGGGGTCCTAGTTGATGACAGGTTGGCTATGAGCCAGTAGTGTGCACTGGTGGCTAAGAGAGCCAATGGGATCC
>VZTU01032082.1:0-37929 GCA_013400835.1 Zapornia atra | reverse complement strand
GCTTTGGCAGGGGGGTTGGACCCGATGATCTCTCGAGGTCCCTTCCAACCCCTACGATTCTGTGATTCTGTGATCTAATGAAAAGATACTTTCATTAGATAATCAGTGTAAGAAATAGAGCACGCTAATTCTACTAATTTAGAATCAAAGAAACAGCTCCAAAAAGTGAATCTTAACACAATTTTCCTTTTACCAACATGGAAAACATCCTTACCAAATAGTGGTTTGAAGCAAAGTTATAAGTGGAAATAGCCAATAGAAAGTATCCTTAGTTCAACTCTATACTATTTCCATTTTCCCATTGTTGATTTTTCATGCATGATTAACACAGTCCTCAGAAAATTCCATTGCTACGGGATATCTTATTTTGTATAAATGAATGTTCTTGATCCAATGTTTTTGTCTTTTTGCAACTCTTTGAGTTGGATTATTAAATTAAACTACTTCTTCAATTTCCAGATCACATAGGAAAGCTACAGGAGATCCTTCACAATATTGCCTATTGGATGTGCTTGAAGCTTGTTATCATTTTACACAAATTCCTCACATTATTTTTAGAAAATTGCTTCTGTGTTATATATGGATTTTTATGGAGCTATATCTTAGACCCAGTTCACTCTTAAAAATAAAAATGCAAAAGTGAATTGTCCACTTAAACCAAAATGCGATTTTATGAAGTATAGGTCATTTCTTTTATACATTGGTATTGGCAGAATTAGTCATTCTTCTAAGAATATAACTAAATTGTTCTGTGGCTAACTGAGTGTAAACTTTTCTCTGAAGTTTTGACTCTTACATCCTCACCTCTGGTCTGAAAAGGATATCTTAGAAGATGTGTAGAAGAATTTCAGTCTGCAATCCTACCAACTGTGCCTACCAATTATGCACCTGCCACCACACAATATGAGGAAAAAGCATTTCCCAAATCAAAATCTGGAATGCAAACACCTTACACTGTATTAGATCGGGCAAGAAGCATGTTAAGCTGAGCAAACCTTAGTGCTTGGTGAATACTAGTTCAAATTCAGAAGTCAGTTTTAAAATTCCTATTTTTGTGAAACTCTCCTTTTCAAAAGTACATTCAACCACTTGAGCTTTATTAGTGTGTACATTCAAACTGCACAGACTTACTTCAAACACTGACCTTGAAATGGAATTCTGAATTTTGTATTTTAGTACCCATACACAGCTCAAGCGATACTGCTTCTGCAACCTGAACAGAAGGCTTGTATAATTACCATCCCAATATACAGAGATGGAAAAGAAATAATCAGATATAGAGATCTGCTGGAAGTAAACTCTGCTTATATACTCAAAATCTACAGCTCAGACTCTGTCCTAGAGCCCACACAGATATTGTCATTTGAATAGCGTTGGCTTTGAGGTCCACTTCAAATTTCCTAGCAAGGCTATTCTCATACTGTATAAAATACAAAGGGCTGCTAGAAGTATCCATAGTTCCCTCAAATATCCAGGTAAAGCAGGAACAGTATCTATCTGGGTTGTTCCTCTTCCTTCATTTCTACCAGCAAGGAGGAATGCTTAATACTTAAAGCTGCCTGCCAGAAAGACAAGTGTGGTAATCAGCAAAAGAAATTATGAAGTCTCTTTTTTCAGATAAAAATTGCCATCAGCAGAAACAGTCATCGAATGAGTTGTTTATTCAAGTGCAAAAAGATGATCATTCTATCAGAACTGTTTTGTATGTAATGCTCACTATGATCACTGCAGTAAAAAAGAAAGATGGAAAAATTCTTAGTGAACTTCACTGAGTGTCTTGATATTGTCTCTATTTGGTATATATGCTCCTTTTTTTTTTACTTTTACTCTGAAACACCTTATGAAACGAGACTCGGTTTCTCATGGAAATTCAACATTATCAACCAGAAAAAAGATAATTGTGGGGTTCTTGGTAAGTTTTCAAATACTGCACAAAGGAAAAAGACCAGTTTCCTTAAATAAATTCACTAAGAGATATAACTCCCTTCTAATTAGTCTACCAAAAATAGTTGTGATGAACTTCTTAGGTCTATTCCAGAAGTCTCAGATGAATGAGAATCCCACTGATTTTGCATGCATGGAAGAGTGCTGGGTAGAACCCTTAAATGAGTTATATGCCTTTAATCATAGGGGAAGCCCCAAAGGAGACACAGTTTAAAGTAAGACAGCAAAGAAATTTATGCCAACACCACCAGTTATTTTTGGGAGACAGGCTAGGACTATAGTAAATCAGAAGAATTGCTTTACTATGTCACAGAGTCTTTTTATAATATGGTGCATATATTTTTGCTGTCTTCTTCATTCCATATACCTGCTTCACCAGCACTGAGCCCTGGGGTTCTATTTTAAGGATTTTGACAAACTTAGAATATCTTTTCCCTCATCCTTTTTCTCTGAAGTCTGGCAATGTAGATGCAGATGCAAATTTCCTATACAAAGAACATTTAAAGAGAAGCCTGTTGTCCAAATAAAGATTTAGTTTATGGTTTTTGAATATGAAATAAACTTGGTTACTATACGCTTTTCCTTTACACTAAATAAAGCCTTGGATCACATTGCTTTTTTGTCTTCATTTTGCTTCTGCAAAATTTTAAGGCAGAATAAGGATGTTTTCATAGCGCTCTCTCACTTTTCATTGACTGATATGTTTGGATTGGTACCATTTGCTATTCCAAGGTCAATCTTTTCCTCCCAAACCCAACATACACAAAGAAACAGAAGGACCAAAGCAGTGTTTTAGTCTTTCCATGATTCAAACAGACCAACATTTCAGTTCCTAAACTTGAAGATTTCATAACTCTAAAGAAGGAAGCACCTAAGCTGTTGACTGTAAATGCAAAACATCCATCTAGACTGAATGCCTGCGAATGACAGAACTGTCCAGCAAAAGAAGATGTGACAATGCCGGAGGAAATATTCTGTAGCAAAGTTTACAATACATGCATTTGCAACTCTGATCTCCCTGTTAGTCACCAGACAGTATTTACAAATGAAGAGTTAGCACTGGAAGAAACAAGCAACAAATTATAAATAAGCTTTGTATCAAAGGAATATTAGGTATAAATCTTAGAAAAAAAATGTTTAACTACGGCCAGAGAAGATGGATATGAAAGAGCTCTCCGTTCCATCTTATCTATGGAAGTATCATGATGCCATTTTGAGGGAACTAATTTTAAGTAATAATTCCAACCCTTCTATTCCATTTTGCAATGTGCTGGGCCTTGCTGGGATGGAGTTAACTTCTCTCATAGCAGCCCATATGGTGCTGCACTTTACATTTGGGGCTTAAACAAACTTGATAACAGACCAGTGTTTTCAATATTGCTGATTAGCGCTGGCACAGCATCAAGGCTTTTCCTCTTCCCCTCCAAAGAGAGTAGGCTGGGGGTGGACAAGAGTTTAGGAGGGAGCACAGCTGGGACAGATGTCCCCATCTGACCAAAGGAATATCCCATACCATATGATATTGCAATAAAAGCAATTTTATTGCTTTTAGGAGAAGGAAAGGGGTGGATGCTTGTGGTTATGGTGTTTGTCTTCTAAAGCAACTGTTACACGTGTTGGCCTTGCTTTTCAGGAAACAGTGGTGTATCTGCCTGCCAGTGGGAAGCAGTGAATTAATTAATCTTTTTGCTTTGCTTGCACATGCAGTTTTTGCTTTTCTTATTAATTTGTGATTATCTGGATCCATGAATCTTCTCATCTTCTTTCTATTTCCTCCCCATCTCACAGGAGAGGAGATTTAGGAAGAGGATGGGTGGGTATTTGGCTACTGGCTAGGGTCAACCCACCACACAGAAAGATGTAAATTTGTGTTAAAAAGGTCCAAAGGTCCTATTTGCCCATCTTGGTCTGTAGGGAACGCATTAATATTAATATGTAAGGCTGCATGAATAGCACTGCTTTCTGTAACATCCCAGTGTCTGCATAATATTCCCTGTAAGTCAGTGGGGCACTAAGGTGGGATGAAATACTAAACAAGTGGATTGCAGAACAAAGCTTTGTGACAATTATTTCAGCCACATGCTATGAAGAATCGTATGTTTTTCATACTAATTTTTCAACAGTTTCTTTATTTAAAAACAGTTGCTTCCTAAGGAAGCATCAAGTGGTGTCCGCCCATGAGCACAGAGTAATGAACGGGGTTTGCAATGGCTGATATAAATGAACCATTTCAAGGAATTGGTATTAAAATCTAAAACCTATAAAAGAATATTTCAAGGAAAGTGTGAAGGAGGTCTGGCACCCTATACTTAATGAGAGGACTTTATCTTCTGCAACTTCAGCCTTTCAAAAGAGCTCAATATCTGTTATTAACTATTCATGTAAGTTTTCCTTGTCTATAGCGAAACACAAACACGTCTAAGAGGACACTCATCCTGCTGATCTTTTATGACAGTTTTAAAATGGGATGAATCAGCTTTTGGACCTGTCTTTCATTTGACTGCAAGGGTAGCTTGGACAATTTTGGATTAGTTGCTTAAACTGTTAAAGTGAAGTGAGATGGATCCTAGCCTACCAAAGTAAAAGGCCTATTGATTTCTGGCATATCTAGAAGACAGAAACAGTGTGGAGTTTATTTTTTATTATAAGTTCTGTGCCCGTAGTCTGCTTCTGATATCTGCAGGCTAGGTGTTAAAACAGACACTGATAGTTATTTAAACCAGGATGCCTATTTTGTTCAAATTCCAGTCAGCAGCTGGAAAAATGGACAGGAAATGATCTGTAAAGGATCATGGTTCACATAAGTTAATGTAATCCCTAGGAAACTATGATATTTACCTGCATCTGTTTTAGGGAGGAAAGGTGGTTCTAAAGACATAAGCAAAATAAGAGAAAAAAGGAAAGGATTTGGTCATAATTGTAATAATTTTGCCCTCCACAGTTATGGAAGTACAGCTAAAATCAAGGCATGAAAAGACAAAAGAATATCAAAACTTAAATGAAGAATAAGATAACTTTAGTAAATGTGTATATGTGTTTTAAATATAGGCAAACCAATGGAGATTTGTAGATGACCCTTCAATCTTCATTTACTACGCTGTTGTGGAAGTCTCTTTCATTCTAATATTTCTTCAGTTAATTGAACCAGTGATTAAGGTGTCAGAATAGTTAGATCTCTTGTCTTATGAACTAGTTTACCAGATATGAAAGCTTCGCTACTGAAGTTTAACATGATACCAATGTTTTAGAGCTCTCCAATTTTAACCTTATGTGGCAAAAGTTTATATGAGTAGTCAGCTCCTTCAGATTTACTACTGCAAGTGGACCTTGTACTTACTTTTACAAATTTTACTGAATGACAGAAGAACTAGTGAGGAATTTTCGATCTGGCTTAGGAGGAACATAATATAAATAAGTAATATAAATAATAGACTTAATATACATAATATATAGAAAAAAAGCTCCACATGAAGAAGTCCTGATATATACACTTTTGGAGAAGAGAATCTTTTCCCAGTTGTGCATGCCTGCTTGTCTCAATCAACCCCATTAACTCTTTAATGAACTGTTGCAATAGCACTGGAACTGAAAAGTGCATTAAAGGAGACTAATTGGGTGGCTGACATATATTGTTTGTTCCAGTCTCATGAAATATAAAGGTTCACGAAGAGTGAGGTTTAGAACTTTTGTATGTAAAAGCCAATGATGTTTGGAGGCCAAGGCAAAGTATTGTGGGCAAGTATTACAGGGAGCTATGCTGGTCACCTCAGGAACCACGGTCACAAAACTGACAAAGGAAAAGCAAGTAAGAACAATTTAGGTGTAAAAAATATTTAGGTGTCAATCTAAGTTTTTCCAGAGGTAAGAGAGAAGGAAAAAATATTCCTAGTGAAAATAATCAGTTTATCTATTTTCTACTACAGAAATTGAATTTCCCCTTCAAATCTAATACACTAATGGGCCAATTGAATTTCCCCAATAATTTTATATCAAAGGCTTAAAAGCTAAAGCAAACCTCTTGGGTTTTGAGGTTTCGGGGAGGGTTTTGTGGTTTATTTTGTTGTGACTTTTTGTGATAATATTTCTTCAGGCATTTCTAGAAGGTAGAAACTGGAAGCTACCTTCTAGTCGGAGATTCAAAAACTCATACATTTTTTCCAATCACAATGTACTTTATGGGGTAACTAACCCAAAAATCATTCACCAATATTGTTTTTGCCTTATTCATGTATAGAGGGAAAAACACAAAAGAACTGTATTTTTAGTGGGAATGATCTTTTCTAAGCCTCTTTTACCAGTCTTTCAGTCTACAGATTGGTTTCTTATATTATTTTGCTAGCATAAGATACCAGAAAGTATAGTTAAAGCACAAAAGGTAATCACTGTACTGTAGAGGATATATGTCTTAGCTTTTTTAGAGCAGTTCTGACATTCCTAAAATTTATTTTATCAGATTCGAAATCCGTCACTGCAAGCAAAACCAGTAATTGTTCATGTATTCAAGGAGATAGTCAAAATGTTTTACAAATGACTATTTACCAGTGTAACTGTCAGCATGGCATATTTATTTCTTCCTATCTTAAATATAGATGAAGGTCAATACTTACTCTTTTTAAACTTGGTAGCTGAACTATTTTGTGTGCAATTCACATAATACTAAGTCTACTTGTACTGCTGAAATCCTGTTCTCTGTGTTCCTTTCCTATGAGAATTCTGTGTGACTACATAGCCAATACCCCCGATCATCTCAGTATTTCTTGAGACTCCTCTCTTCAATTCTTATGTCAAATATATCTGAAAAGGACAAGATATTACCCTTTAGTCAAACACCAAAATGATGGCTTTCTGATTATGTTGACTTTCTCTTTCGTTTAATTTAACTAATTTCTTTATGCTTCAATTTCTATACATAACATTACAATGAGATAAAATTAGTTAATTTTCTCAAATTTTATAAAGATGCAAAATGCTGGTGTTCATTTGCATGAAAATTAATGTGGAGAAAATTTGTAGCTGTCATACCAGAAATGTAATCAAGGAAGCCAGAGTATTCTTCAGTTTGGCATGCCATCATGAGTTTGACAACATAGTAATTGTCTTATGCTATCTCCTATTCATGAAAAGTTTCAAACTCCTCCCTTGGGAAGAGCTCTACACTATGCATTTATTTCTTGCAAACTTCCTCATGTTGATGAACTTTGCAGACAGGTCCTTATATGACACCCAAGACACAGGAACAGAGCTGTAGAGGAGCAATGCAGATGGTAATAGATGATACAGAGTATTTCACACCCAAGAAGCACAGCCGATTGATCGCAAAAGTTCTCATAAAGTCACAGAATAGTTTCCGTTGGATATATAGCCTCATATTTTCTTTTTTGGTTTTTTTTCTTCTAGGTTAGTATTATTGTAACTGGACTAACAATAACTTTGTTGTCTTTTGATTGCATGTTTGGTTTGGTTTTGTTTGTGGTTTTTTGCTTTTTTTTTTTTTTTAAGTAGTCTAACAATATCTTAATTCTCTGTATATGCTGTGCTTAATTTTGCCTGTAACAAAACATTGTATGCAACAGAAGAGACATAAAGAGGTCATCTGCACAAAGTTAGAGTAGGCACAGTTTAGCTCAGGTTACTCAGGGATACTTAGATTATCTCCAGGAGTGCACACCCACATCTCATTGGGCAGCCTGTTCCGTATTAGACTACCCTCCTTTTGGACTTTTTTTCCTGGGTATCTAAGTAGAATTTCTCTTGAGGCAACTTGTTTCTGTTGTCTCATTCTGTCACTGTGAATCTCAGAGATGAGTCTGAGATTGTCTGCCAGGACCCATTACGTAATTTGAGACAGCAAGTAAGCCTTCTTCTTCATTAGCCTTCTTTTCTTTAGACTGAACAAACTAAGCTTTTTTTTATATATCCTTGCATGTCATTTGCTTCAGTCCACTGATCATATTTGTTGGTTGTCCCTGGGCTCACTCCAGGACATCACTTTCTGGAACAAACGCTTTACCATGAGGGTGGTGAGGCACTGGCATAGGTTGCCCAGAGAAGCTGTGGCTGCCCCCTCCCTGGCAGTGTTCAAGGACAGGTAGGATGGGGCTTTAGGCAACCTGGTCTAGTGGGGGTGTCCCTGTCCATGGCAGGGGGGTTAGAACGAGGTGATCTTTAAGGTCTCTTCCAACACAAACTGTTCTGTGATTCCATGGTTCTTATACTGGGGAGACCAAAACTAGATATTACAGTCCAGATGCAACCTTACAAGTACCAAGAAGAGATGAAGAATCACTTCCTTCAATAGCTAAGCTCTAGTCAATGCAGCCCAAGATGCAGGTGGCTGCCTTTGCTACCATGATGCGCTTCTCACATATGTTCAACTTGGTCATCAGGAATGGTGGATGTTACATTTGCCTTTGTTGACCTACATGTGGTTCTGTGAATCCATTTTTCTAGACTGCTAAGGTCCATCTCAATGGCAACCCTTCCCTCCATTCTATGGATTACTCCCACCACAGTTTGCTGTCAACTGTGATTTTGCTCTGAGTGCATGCCAGTCCATCATGCAGACCAATTATAGCGACATTAAACCTTACTAGTCTCTGAATCAATGCCTGAAGAGTGACACTAATAACTAGTCATCAATTGAACTTTGTTTCAGAGGTGATAGGATGAGGAAGAAGATATGGCTGATCAAATGCTTTCTGCCAAAAGGAACCTTTGCAGAGGCAATGATTATGCTTTGTTCTTTTGAAAGCAAAATGAAGAAATAGGTGATGAAAGTTAAACTGAACATATAAATATGAAAACTCCTCAAACTTAAACCAGGATTCTCACGGAGCTCTATATCTGATCATTCTGTATCAAATCGTAAGATTGTTAAACCCCATTTAGTCTATGTATTAATGTATCACAGGTAGAAAAATATGAGGTTATAGAGTCCTGTGATAATGTTTAATATGAAAAATCTGATTTAATTTGTATGGTTTTGCAAATGATCAATTTCTGTCATTTTAAACTCAAACAATATCCGCTGAGTATAGGTTTTTATATGTTACATCTGCTAAAAAGAGCTCTGCAATCCATCAATGTAATTATTCTGTTGTTTAAGGCATTGTGATTGTACTATGCCTGATGTTAACTTTTTGACAGTTGCAACATATTCAATAGAAAATTTAATCTTAAACCCATGGCTGTATCATGTCCAACTGCATCCGAGATCTGTTCTATAGCTTTTCTGCAAAACAGTTGTTGCAGCTACAGTCCACCTATATGTCTTTTTGTTGACAATTAAAACATGAAAATTCAGGTACTGGTTCTGATCAAAACCACAAATACCAGAATGGAAACAGAAAGGATTGCCATATTTATTTTTTATTGGAATTGCATTTTCAGCAATCAGGATTTATTATCATAGATGATGTAAAAAAATGCAAAGGAAAAGCTTTGTGTTCTCATTCAAGAAGTAATAGTTGTCAAAGAATTTGATTTGTATGTGACAATTCCTTTCCTACCTAATAAGATTACTAGTTCCGTGACCAAGTATCTCATTGTGCTGTTGCCAAAGATTAGATCCATGCACAAAAAGGTGTAGGAAACTAGTTTGATGATCACTTCTGCAGGCCAATTCTGAACTGTTCATATTATACTTGATTAAAAATAGCAAAATTATTTCTGTTATTGCAGCCCTGGATTGTTTAAGAACAATCTATTTCTACAGTTGACGTCACTTGCCAACCAGAACCACAAGCAAGGACAGAACTCAGAATTGTGTCTGAAAGATGTTCTTAAGCCCCTACTGTTAGTTCTATTTTTCCTTTTTTCCAAAGATCTAGAACTACTAAGTGAGATTCACCTAAAATCTAGGATCATCTTGGTCTGTAATGAACCTCAGTGAGTGGGAATTATGGGCTGCTGCATGAATGGGCCTGTGTTTAGAGAACCTAAGAACAAAACTGATAGTTATCTAGACATGAAGAGTATAAAAGACTTTAATTACCAGTATTTTTAAATCTGATATATTAGCGATTACAAATCTCTACATCCAGCACAAGATGTAGAGATACCACAATTTGGGGTATAAACAGATTGTATGTGGCTAACACTACCATGAGAAAGTTTAAAACTTCTTACACTTTGTGAAAAATGTGTAGTGTAATATGAGGTATTTCTTTCTCTGTAATCCCAAACTTGCTTCTGAAAAAAGATACCTGATTTAAATTCACATATTTTATGTGAAAGTTCTTTTTGCATTGCAAAGGTATTGTTTTACATTTCAGGACATAAACTTTAATTACCAAAATTAACAAGGGTAACAAAAATCTAGCACTTATTAACTACATTGTATTTTCAAAATGTATGTCTAAAAGTCCTCTTGTGAACAGAACAGTAACAGTGCAATAAAGGTTAGCTAGTTCCCCATTTCAAGTTTATTAGTTCAATAATTCTAAGTTACACAAAATGACAGTGTATTAAATCAATATAAGCTTTTTTGTTTGTTTTTTATTTTGATTTTTTGAATTCAGCAATTTAAGAAAATGGACATTTATTTTGCTTATAAAGTACTGTTTCAATCTATAACCAAAAGTGCCTTTTAATTATTTTATTATAAAAATGATTTTGTAGGGCACTGACACACTTCATATTGGCTGCTCTTGCACATAGACTTTTAATGTTTCTCCCAAATCCTTTGGAGAATTATGTTTTGCCAACTATGCTAGTTATAATTATTCAGCAATTAAAGTTCTCATACTACCTTATTATCTCATCTACCCCTTCTCTCCCACCAGCGAAAGAGCTATAAAGGGAGGTTCCACATCATAAATGTGCTAGAGCCTTCACATCATCTCAGCCAAACTGCTTGGCTTGCTTATAGAATATGGGGGGAAAGGGGCCTACAGTAAGTCAAGTGGAAAAGACCACAGGAAACACTTATTACTGCTGCACAAGTCAGGACAGTCACTAGTGAGTTCAGAAATAATGGAAGGAATGGCTTAAAACTCTGGCAGTCAGTGAGTTACATCTTGAATCTAGTCCTTTCCGTCTTACCTTTTGTCCTGTTGTTTCTCACTTTGATTAACGTTTTAACATACAACAGAGAAACCAGCATTGTCTTCTAGTGAAACCATTAAGATATATCAAGCTTTCCGAATTTAAGGCATATTATTAATACTAAAAGAGTCCATTCACATTTATGTTAATTATCTTTTTGTCTTTTATTCAGCTGCTGAAGTATCTGAAGGCCTCAGCTGTGACAAACATCCCGCTATGCTTGATATGCCGTATTTACTGCCTCAATACTTTACAATCCAAGCTTGAAAGACCGAAAACAAAATAGGTGTGTGGTTTATCTAAATGTGAGAACTGAGATACAGTGAGATCAAGTTACTTCTTGTACTAGAAAACATTGTAGGAGTTGGATGAATGGGATAGATTCTGATTCTGGTGACATAATGGAGTTCTGTCCACCACCTCACCTCTGCTAAAATTCACTTCTCTGTCCTCTTTATGCACTTAAGTGTATTGATATGGTTCTTTAGCAATCATTGGTGACATAATGCAATGGTTCTTGTGAAGTGGGCCCTTGACCTTAATTTGAATAATGTCATGGAGTCTTCCATAGAGAAAAAAAGACAACCCATCATCAGATGTTGACTGTGGCCATGAACTAAGCTACGACACTACAGTTTATAATATATATATGTATGTAAATGTGTGCATAAGGGTAGATGGATCTAAAACGTGCTTAAAACTCTTTCCAAATAAAGATACATTTTAGTTTAAGAAAGCCTTTGCAAATTCAACACAGATTAGTTAGGAATGAAAGTTATTTTTATTTTTTTAAGAGGTAGATTGTTGGAAAAGAAGAAAAGCAAAGAATGAGCAGTTGAATCCTCAGTCTTCTGACAGCATTAGA
Organism: Zapornia atra; assembly: GCA_013400835.1. NCBI lineage: Eukaryota > Metazoa > Chordata > Aves > Gruiformes > Rallidae > Zapornia > Zapornia atra. Next base: position 26,075 of record VZTU01032082.1, on the reverse strand, counting down.
GGATTGTGGAAATAGTTGTTCACAAACTAGTTGTTGTTCCAGCTTCATCATTCCAAAGAGATAGTCTCTGATTTTTATTTTTCTTGCAGAATTTCCACTGACCCCAAAACAAGTGTGTCAAGGGAAGGACAAGGACCTACTTGTGCAATATACATGCTAAAGCTTTAGGCCTGACAAAGTCCTTGTACTGGTTTTGGCTGGGATAGAGTTATTTTCATTCATAGTAGTGAGTATGGGGCTGTATTTTGGATTTGTGCTGGAAGCAGTGTTGATTGTAAAGATTATGCTTTTGTTACTGCTGAGCAGTGTCTACACAGAGCTACGGCATTTCCTGCTTCTCACCGCACTCCACAATGAGTAGGCTGAGGGTGGTGCACGAGAAGTTGGGAGTGGACATGGACAGGACAGCTGACCCCAACCATGTGATGTTGTGTTCAGCATGTAAAGCTGGGGGAAGAAGAAGTGAGGAATGGCGGGTGTGTGTATGTGTGTGTGCATGCAGGCTTCTGAAGTGATGGTGTTTGTGTACGCAAGTAACTGTTACGTGTGATGGAGTGCTGCTCTCCTGGCGATGGCTGAACACCTGCCTGCCTGTGGGGTGTGAGGAATGAATTCCTCATTTGGCTTTGCTTGCGTGCGTAGCTTTTGCTTTGCCTATTGAACTGTCTTTATCTCAAACCTCAAGTTTTCTCATTTTTACTCTTCCAATTTACTCCCCCATCCTGCCATGGGGGGCTGAGTGAGCAGCTGTGCAGGCGCTTACCTGCTGGCTGGGGCAAACCCACAAGTCACAGATTTAGTATAATTACAGCAAATAGACTTCCAAGTCAAGGTTGAAGAAATGAATCACTTCATTTGTTGACTGCCGAGGACACTTGCTATCATCTGTCAGTGATTTATGAAGACAGCTCCTGGGTGACAATGAAGATTTTGCTTCCGATAACATCTGAATGCACACAAAGTATGTTATATAGTGGGATTATTATCCTTTTTATTTCTTGTATCATTCTTCTCATCTGGGTAATGAAAAGGTAGCCAGTCATCTGTCTATGTATCTATCTACATGGCAACAGCAGCACAAATCCTTCACACTGCTTAATCTTTTTTGTATTATCCTTAGTCTCATAATTAACACCAGCTGTGGTGATGGTCTTCGTTTGTGGATTCCAATCTATCTGAGTGACACTGAGGTCAGTAACTTGTTCATCATAAGTCAAATGACTGCAGTTTTGACCAGGCATTAGTTCTGTTGGGTCTAAAAGGAAATGATGTGACATTTTATCAACCTGAAAAAAACCCTAACTTCGATTTATCCTAGTGTGTTTTCCTCTGTATGGCCCTTATTTTCAGTATCTGCCTTTGCATGAGTTTGAGAATAGGAAGCAGTGCCAAAAACTAATTCTTGTTTCCTGAGCCAGTTTGCTACTTGGACTACTTTGGTACTTGTCTGGATGTCTATTGTTCAATTTCAGATTATGGCATCAGTGTTAAGTATGTTCAGGTTTGATTTGACTTTACGGGTTTTAACATAAGTTAATTTTTCTATTGCATGCTTTCTGTAGTGTTACTCCTTTCTTCCCAGTTTACAATATCTCACCCATGTTAGTCAAGTGAAAATCTCCCTTTTCCATTATATAGAAGCATTAAGTGGGTTTTGGAGTGAAATGCTTTTGTTCTATTTTTGGTAATACATCAGGTACAACTCAGACTTTGAAATTTTGTAGATACGTTAAATTGTGTTTCAGACCTAGATATGACTTTGAGACAAAGGTGTAAACTTCAGAAACTCTTTTAACTTCTAGGTCATATCACTGTATTTGGAAAATTAAAACTTTATTATCAAATGGAGAAATTTATGCAGAGAAGTAGAAGTCCAAAGTATGAAGCAGTTAGAGACTGAGATCAGCAGAGTTTTGGTCATTACCATATATACATTCCTTAGCTCATAGGCTGTTCACTGGAGGATGGTGTCAAATCCAGCTGTTATTTAATCAGTGGTGGGTGTTCCACTCCAAAAATGCTAATTTCACCATAGTGGATTTTTGCATAATTACATTTAATCCATAGAGATAACACATAAAATGAAAATTCAAGGATTTTTTAGAATGATTAGGAGATTGTCGAAAGTGACACACAGCCTGAGTTCTGTAGGTGGAGGAGGGAAAATTTATCACATATGAGCTTCCAGGATTGGGAAAATCATAAACGGCACATCAATTAAAATACAGATTTTTTGCGGGGAGGGAAGGTAAAGTTCTTCTCCATTTTCACTAATTTTTAAATTTGTAACTGTAGTCATCTGCTGGGTGTGAAGGAGATATTTTTTAGCCCTGCTGAAGCCATTGTTTTCTGCTATGAATGGTTCCACTGGCCCTCTCTGAGACTGTTTATAAAGCAAAACAAAAAGTGGTTAAGTCCCAGAAATGGCAATGTGCCATTGCTAATAATACTTGTTAGTGGTAATCTCTTCAGTGATACATCACTGTCATTCTTTCATTGATAAGAATAAAACGAGGTTGGCTTTTGACCTGGTTAGTTATTGTTGTTCCAAATGTAAGTTTAAAGCCAAACAAAGGAATAGGGCTGTTCTTATTGGCAACACTGAAACTATTGAAGCAATGGTTCCTCTTTGAATAGCAACACCTTTGTATTTGCTCATAGATAACTATAAATTACACCCTATTATGCAATTGCATGGCACTTCTTGAGGTTACAAAAAGAAGTATTACTGTACACTGGAAACAGAGTAATTTTAACATTCCTGTTATTTTTAAAATAAAGTAAGCATTGACATCGCATTAAAAAAAATTATTAATTGGTAGAATAAACTAGCCAGATTAGGAGATGAATGACAACTATTGGAAATGCAGTTTTATAGTAAGAAACCCTTCTCTGGTGATCTTTTAGTATGTGCTGATTATCCTCAGTACTTATGAATATGAATATACATATTCATTTTAACACTCTTGAATAACCTTTTTTTCTTGGTCAACACCACATTTTTATGGCTCTTACATCACACATTACAGATTAATAATAATGTGAAACACTGATTTTCAAGTACCCTGAGAAACATAATCTGACCTATTAAAAGTATCAGCAAGATTCTTGATGCTAAAATACTTTTGTTACATATGTGACAAGCACTTTACTGGATAATATTAGTACTTTAAAATATAATTTACTTTAATTAATTCTTTAACAGAAATCATATTCTTTCTTTTAAACTAAAGATAGACTTTGTCATTATAACCACTGTCCTATGTTTATTTTTGCTATGCCAAGTAATTTTACATCTATCACAGAAACGAATACAACTTTTAGCAAGAACTCTTGAAAGTCTTGCCATTTTCTGTTTGGATAGCAAGATTGCTATGTCCAACACAAACAAGTATTGTAGAACAGGAGAAAATTACATTGCTTCCATGATCTCTCAGAATTCTCTGAATGTATAAAAAAGGAGGTAATTAAGGAGAACTAGCTGTGTTCATTTCCAAAGACTTTTACCAAAGTCCCCAACCAAAATCTACTGAGGAAATTAAACGGTCCTCAGAAAAGCCAATAAACTTTTTGATCAAAACCTAACCAAGTAACAGAATGCAGAGTATAAGATTGTACAGTCTGTGTTACTGGGGCCAAATCTAAGCAAGTGGGCTTCTTGGTTTTCTTTTAAAGCTTATATTAATATTCTGGAAAAGAACTTTGATGAATGCTAGAATTGCTCCAGATAAAGCAATGATCTTTACATAAGTGAGGTCAGGGACAACAGTGAGAAATTTTATTTATGGTAAGTTCGGTGAAAGGTTTACACAGGGACAAATAAAGGAAACATTGTCATATCTAAGTTAAACTGGCCTTTAGCAGTGAACTGCTGTGAACTACTTTATCTCACAGAGGTTCTCAACCAAATGTAGCAACTGAGGAAAGGGAGCCAGGTACACAGAGAACATAAATAATTTTAAAACTCGGTGACTAAGATATCAGAATGTTTAAGTATTGATGTTTAGCACAAAGAATATCCTACTGTCTTTACATAAATCAATTCTGCCTCAGCTGGAAGAGTGCATGCTTGCAGCCCACACCCTGAATGAGAGATGCAAGAAAATTAGAAATTCTATTCTCCACATTCTGTATTAAGGGAACAAGGAAGTATGAAACTACCAAGGCATGAAAGTAAAAACACCTTTGTTATTGTTGGAGTCTTCTCCTCCTTCCTCCCTGCCCCAGATCAGTAAGTCCTAAAGTTGAGAGTTTAAGATTCAGAAGTGGTTTTGGCAGTTATATGACTATGAGGCCAGCAGGCAATAGTAATTTGGGAAGAGGTTATAAATATCATGCTTTCTGCCTTAAACCAATCTCGTATAACAATTTCTATGTTCCTACAACCTTTAGATTGCCCTTGTATCTGTCTAAGGAAACAATAGCAGGAAAACAAATATATCATGGAAGAATGGCCTTAATTCTAATGTCTTTAAAATCTGATCAGGGCATACTGAGCAAATGGCTTTTCTAAATCCAACTGCTTCATACTAATGTGATAGTTACTGATGAAACCAAATTTTCAATGAGATACAGTCCTCCTTTCCTGCTAGTTTCATTAGTGCTTTGTTGAGGAATGTGAAATCATAAGGTATGTACGTCCAGGGCAAACCTGCTCTGCAAAAGTGGTCAGCTGAAGGACATTGAGGGAGTTGAGGATTTCTGACTTTGTGCGGTAGGTCTCTAAGAGCAGCCTTATAATCACAAATTATGGCATTTTCAATGTCTGAGAGTTTTTGGATTACCCAGGACAGGAGGTTCAAAATCATTGCTTGTAGTCTTTTGGATTACAAAATTTGATGTCAGTCTATGGCTCATTTCCCAAGTCTACAGGAAAGCATATGAAAACCTGAGTTGAAAGAATTGCAACAAAGCTTTTGTCCTTGTCTGAAGAAGCTTGGTTGTATCAAGCAGTCTAGATTCATCTGGAGCTTGTCCAAAGTTATCTTTCACAAACCAATTTTCAGTGGTTATTTGTGGCTCCCAAGATACCCTGTCAAGTTAGTACAATCGTGGAGAAACAAGCAGTCTAGAAACTTCTGGAAATGCAGCTGAAAGAAGTTTTGATGATATGGCATTGATGATAGGGCATCCAGTGTCAACTTAATTTCAACTTTTCTAAATTAAACTTTCTGCCTTTTCTTCATATGCACATATATATATATATATAAAATATAAAAAAAATCTTGTCATAGGAAATTTTAAACATAAAATTTTCAGAGCTAATTAAAAGTGAAATTACTCCCTGTCCTGGGTTTGGCTAGGATGGGGTGAATTTTCAAGAGAAATTGGGATGGGCCACAGCCAGGACAGGTAACCCATGACTTCATGCTCAGAAGCAGATGTGGAGGGGCAGCATGGCTCCAGGAATCACAGAATCACAGAATCACAAGGTTGGAAAAGATCAAGTCCAACCGTTCCCGTCCTGTGCTAAACCATATCCCTAAGTACCTGATCTATTCTTTTTTGTGTGGCTTGGGGATAGTGTGGCTTCATGCCAGGTCTGAGCTGCATGGTCTGAGTGGTGTGGTTGTTGGTGAGAAACTGTATTGCGCATCACCAGTTTTGTATATTCTTCTGCAAGTCCTGTTGGTTTTTTCCCCTCTCCCTGTCCTGTCCCAGTAAACTGTCCTTATCTGAACCCACAAGGTTTGCCTTTGTGTCCCAGTACTCCTCCCCATCATGCCGGGGTGGTGGTGGGGCGGTTGGGTGGGTGCTCAGCTGCTGGCTGGGGCTAAACCACAATAGTCCTTAATCCTTTCTTTCTTTCCTTTTTTGTTAAATTTTCCAAGTCAAATTTCGTCAATATTCTCTGAAGGAAAGTATGTATTCTGCTGAAGTTGTATTTTCAGTGAGTTTTGCTTTTTCCATTTGTATTTGCAAATAGTGGATGTATTTAGGTCTGCTCAGTACTTCGTCTGCTGAATGATGTCTTGCTCTTGGCTATTTTTAGTTCTTTCATTTGATACCAAAGTAGTGCATACTTTCATCTCTTTGTGGGTGAGATCACACACATATTTAATGAGGATGTAACAAAGCCCCAGTTATGATTAAAAAATATCCCATATCATCAAACTGTCTTGTCCTTACATGATTTCCAAATTATAGCAAATATGCATAGCAACTTCAACAGTATCAGTGAATCAGGAGATATGTCGGCATTTTGATTCACCAAATTTTAAAACACAGTACAGTTTCAGCACTAACATTGACTCTAAACATGGTTGAAAAATTACATTGTCTGCCAGACCTCTGCTGAGGCCAGAGTACTTTTAAATTACTACAGAAATTTCATTTGTGGAAGTGTTCTACTGCTTCAGTGTTTCCTGGTAGAAACTGGTAAAGTTTGGACCCCACTTATAGAAAAAAAAATACATATTTGTTTATCAATGACCTTGCGATCCCTAAAATGCGATACTGTCTCCTAGTATAGAATTGTTTTCAATATTTATCCTCAGTATATAATTCCATAGAACTCAATTAAAATAAAACTCTGATTTCTAATAAAAACATTAGGAGAATTGACAGGGTGGAGTAAAGAAACATATCTAGACACTGCAGGGGCCAATTTTTCCATTTAATTAATTTTAGTCAGGTCTACTAAAGCTCAGGAAAAGCATAAATGACTTGTAAGAAATATGTAGTGAACAACATTGAAATTAATTTTCTGAATTCAATATGTTACTACTTTGCCTAAAGGGCTGAAAAAAAAATCCACCTGAAGGGAAAGTTGTAAATAAAAGAAGGAAAGATAGTTAAAGGTTGTACTGGGTCCATCTGGGATGGAATTAGCTTTGCTTATAGTACAGGTATGCTGCTGTACTCTGCATTTGTGGCTAAACCAGTATTGATACCACGCCAGTCTTTTGGCTATATGCTTGCACAGTATCGAGGCCTTCTTTTTAAACAACTTCTTCCCCAAAGGCCAAGAGTAGGTTAGGGGGCAAAATCTTGGGAAGGGACATAGCCAGGACAGCTGATTCCAGATAACCAAAGGGATATCTTGTACCATATGATGTCATACTCAGCAATAAAAACTAAAAGAAGGGAGAAGGAACATTCATATGAAGCACCTCTGCTCCCAAGAACTGCTATGAGTGCTCAGAGTCTGATTTCCTGGAAGTGTCTGGACATCTGCCTGCTGTTTCTTCTGTACTTTGCATCCACTTGCAGCTTTTTCTTTTTAAATTAAGCTCCCGTTATCTCAACCCATGAGCTTTTCGATCTCATTTTCTCCTCCTGTCCTGTTGATGATGAGGAGTGAAAGAGCAACTGAAAGGGGGTCTGGTAGATGGACTGTATCAGGTCACCACAAGGGCACATATTATTACTTTCATTTTTTTCAAAGCATTTTTTCTTGTTTTTTCAGGGATAGCAAAATCAATAAAGGACGTTTGTATCAGTTGAATATGTTTTGGATTTGGGAGTTTAAATAAAGTAATCTAGTTTTCAAAATCTTTTGACATTCACCTTTTGTTTCTTGCAAATCAAAGCTATTATACCTTGTGGAGCTATTCCTAATTCTGTTAATTTAAGGACTGTCTGCTCGAGGTCACAAAAGAAATTGTGATTTACAAGGTTAGCTGACTAATTGGCTTGGTTCAGACAGGAATGTCGATCCTCATTTTGCTTCTAAAGACATTAAGTGATATGCTAAGATACTTAATCCAGATCCACAGAATTTCTCATGTATTCAACTGAGTCTCTAGAGTGGCATCTGGTCTGTCTTCATTTCACACCCTTTGCATTTGGATTATGTAACATGGGGAGTGGACACTGTCAATCGATTACTATTTTGTGCAGGTGTTTCTCCTTTCATCTCCTATACTCATTGTCCTACTCTTGTTTATTTGTTTTTCAGAAGAGAGTACTCAGAAGGCATTACTTCTGAGTTTCCACCTGCAATGACACAGTTGTGTTCATGATATTCCCAAAAGGACAATAATTTAACCCAGGAGATATTGACATTTCCACTTGATGGAATGACTAATGGCTAGCAATGCTTTTGATGTCAAAGATAATTTTCTGTATACAAAGAACAGGCATATACACTTTGAAACTCCCAACATAGGATGTCAGAGTGCCATTAGAACTTGCTGCTTGTACACCAGAACCCCCAAGGATTTTTCATCAGAGCTGTCTCTCCATCCAGTCAGATCCCAGCCTATGATGCAGTTTGGGGTTTTTCAGTCCCGGGTGTAGGACTTCACATTTATCATTAAAAATTGTGCAATTCTTGCTGGTCCCATCTTTTAGCCTTTCAAGGTTCCCCTCTATGGGGATGGTGACCCATATTGACCTGTATTGGGTTTACATGACAAGGTTTGGATAGCCAGGATGGAGCTGCAGGGGTGAGTTCTGGCTTCTGTGAGAAGACAGCAGTAACTTACCCGATGTTCAACCAAGTAAGTTTCAGATAGCTCCAAGACAGACCCACCCCTAGCAAAAGTTGAACCAGTCAGTCAACGACATTGGTATCACCTCTGTGGAAACACATTTAGGAAAGCGTGAAAATTCTGTGCAGCAACTATATATAGTCCTGTGACTAGTGGTGTTCCCCAGGGCTCGGTGTTGGGTCCAGTCCTGTTTAATATCTTCATTGACAACCTTGATGAGGGAATAGCATCCACCCTCAGCAAGTGCTGATGATACAAAGCTGGGAGGAGTGGCTGACACGCAGGAACACTGCGCTGCCATCCAGCAAGACCTGAACAGGCTGGAGAGCTGGTCAGGGAGAAACCTAATGAAATTCAACAAGAGCAAGTGTAAAGTCTTGCACCTGGGAAGGAACAACCATTTGTATCAGTACAGGCTGGGGGATGACCTGCTGGAGAAGAGCTCAGTGGAGAAGGACCTGGGGGTCCTGGTAGATGACAGGTTGGCCATGAGCCAGCAGTGTGCCATGGTGGCTAGGAGAGCCAATGGGATCCTTGGGTGCATCCGGAGGAGTGTAGCCAGCAGGTCAAAGGAGGTGATCCTCCCCCTCTACTCTGCCCTGGTCAGGCCCCACCTGGAGTATTGTGTCCAGTTCTGGGCTCCTTGGTTTAAAAAGGACAGGGATCTCCTGGAGAGAGTCCAAAGAAGGGCTACGAAGATGATTAGGGGCCTGGAGCATCTCCCCTATGAGGATAGGCTGAGTAAGTTGGGACTCTTCAGCCTTGAGAAGAGAAGACTAAGGGGGGACCTAATTAAAGTCTATAATTATCTTAAGCAGGGGATGCAGGGGGAATTGGCCAGCCCCTTTTCAGTGGTCTGTGGGGACAGGACAAGGGGCAACGGCTGCAAGTTGGAGCATAGGAAGTTCCGCACCAACATGCGGAAGAACTTTTTCCCAGTGAGGGTGACAGAGCCCTGGCACAGGCTGCCCAGGGGGGTGGTGGAGTCTCCTTCTCTGGAGATATTCAAGACCTGTCTGGACACCTATCTGAGTGATATGTCCTAGGGAGCCTGCTTTGGCAGGGGGGTTGGACCCGATGATCTCTTGAGGTCCCTTCCAACCCCTACGATTCTATGATTCTATAAGAAGGGAGTGAAAAAAAGTAAAACAGTCCTGAAGACACCAAGGTCATTGAAGAAGGAGGGAGAGGAGGTGCTCCAAGTACCAGCAAAGATTTGCTTGGAGCCCATGGAGAAGTCCATGGTGATACAGGTTGTCTCCCTGCAGCCCATGGAGGACCACACTGGAGCAGATATCCACACCATAGCCTGTGGAGGACCCCACACTGCAGCAGGTGGACAGTTCCTGAAGGATAAGAAACTTTAATCTTTTTTAACAATAGAACTGTGTTCTCACACAAGAACAAAATAGAGTCCTTATTGTGCTTTGGAGAAGCAACATAACATAATCCAAATGTTGTGAAATAAAGAAGAAAATTTTGAAACCCACTGAGTTATAAACTTAATGAAAGATTTATGCTGAGTCAGTTTAACAGGATGAATATTACTAATACATAAGACTTTTCTTCTAAAATATATTGATGTGATATTACAGTTTAATTAGTGAAGCTTCTACAGATTACCACATGAATCCATCAATAGCAACCTCATTGGCACATCAAAGTTTTTGAAAAGGTTTATAAATTTCTGTTTCATATCATCAGGAAAACATTTTGTTAATTTCCAGAAATTGTTTCAGGAACCTGAGTCATTTGGACCTCTAGGAAGTAACTGTGGTGTCTTCTATAAAGAACATTTTTGAGAAGATGAAAAGCTGCCTTCTACGAAAGTTTCACCTCACCCAGTCACTTTCTAAAGAGCTTAAACAAATACAACAATTTTTCTCTATCATACTAATAAACCCAAGATTCCATATGCTCGCACCTGTTTTTGTCAAATCATTTGTGTATGATCTTAAAAGTCAACCTATTATTATTATTCTACTGACTGCAGTCCTGAAGATCAAACACCGTTGTGTTTTCCTAGCAGATAAATAGCATTTTGAGTTCCACTTGTTTTTACTGTCCTAAGTTACATTGAAATTAGTCTTCTCTGCTTTGCCTCTTAAATTTACTTGTGACTGTAGAGTTTCTTTGACTCAAGAAGTTGACCAGTTGCCTAGATAACAGTCATGAGTCCTAAAGTAACTCTGCATATTATACAAAGAATATACAAAGTCCTGCTTCTCTAAACACAAGAGAACACCACAGCTGGCCACACTTTTCTTGCCTGCAGCCCTGATGGCATTTTAGACCTTGACCTAAAGTACTTCTCTTCAGCGTGTTTTCAGGGTTGCATCTCATTATGCTCAAGGTCACTGGTCCCATGTATGCATATGGCCTTTTGTACTCCTCTCTGGTTTCTGACCTTTCTTGGTTGTTTCACTTAAAATCATCTCTCAATAGAGTGACTAACCAGTTCCACAGCCTTTCTAATTATACTTGGAATTTCATTTTAAACAGTGAGTCTGTGTCTGTGTTTTGCTTTGAGATTCCCCCTTTTCTTATATTTTAGTACAATAAGAGAGTTCTTTCATTACTAGGGCTTTTAATGCAATATAGTCTGTATAGAAAGTTAATATTTTGATACCTATGGGTATTAACCAGTTTTCAAGCAGAAGTGATTCCCTTTTGTGACTTTTCCTAAAGGAGAAAGAGCTGCTGGAGGAATAATTATTTGCAATCATATTTCTTCAGTTCAACTTATGACCCTTGCCACTGCTAAGTACCAACTGAGATAAAAAACATCAGGCAAGGAATATAAGTTATGTTGTGACACATGCAGAGAACAGATAGATTGGACTTCTAGTGTTTCTAAATGATGGCTGTTGAAGATCTACTCATGCAGAATAATCAGACCATTTCTGAGAAAAAGAGTGGATCTCAATAGTTTGACATAGGTAACTATATGTAGATCAGCTCCAGCTAGGGAGTTTGTGTCAGACTTAATAATATCCAAATGAAATAGGTTGAAAAATGTGAGAGGTTACATGAAGTATTTATACGCATCGTTATGTACACTGATACACCCCTAAAAAACTGCTAGTAGTTTTATTTACTAGTCTATGACAGAACTCTCATTACCCTTCTGGAGTGTATGGGGTTGCCCTTTTTAGTTATCCTTTGTGCACCATCTGCTGCTGCTGGACCTTAGTACTTACTGTACTTCTTGCTCATGAAAAAACACAAAAAATAGAAAGATAGCAGTGCAAAAGCAGAGTAATTGGCATAATCTCTTGGGATATTAAAAATGTTTCTCAGTCCAAATCAAACTCATTATTTCTTCCAGTGTTTTAGAAGCATGGAGAGAGAGATATACATATATGTTTTATCTCTGACAAATTTAATTCTTGATGTTCACGAGTTTTAGAGTTTTGTCCTTACTTTCAGTGCTTGATCAGCTGGAAACACACAAAAGAACAGTTCACAAGGAGAAGTTAGACTAGAAACCATAGTATCGTCAAGGTACACATGAAATCCACTGAATGAAGGAAGATGATGCTCCCACGCTTGGAGTTCGGCCCTGTAAAATCTGCAAGTGTTGAGATAACAACTAGAAAATGAGGAACATATGGTTCTTTTTGTGGTTTTGATTGGGTTTTTTCAGTATAAATGTCTGATAGCTGGTGTTATGGTTAGTACTGGTAGACAGAACAAAGTAAAATAAGAAATTAAAGATTCGCCTTTTAGAAAATAAGTCTAGATGATGGGGACATGCAAATGTTTTTAGAAGCAGAACGGTGACTTTACAGTTCACTGACCTCTGTCTCACTTCCACACAGGTTTTCTCAGAAATTGTTCTGAATTGTTCTTCTGACCACTTGCCAAGAAAATAATACTATTATGGCCATGTCCCAAATGGCTCTGCAGTAGCAATGTCACAGTGAAACTGGTAGTTGAATTATTGTGTCAGAAAGGCACCTCACAAGCTAAGGACAGACCTGAAACTACCTTGTGATCCTTCGTGGCAGTTCAGTAGTATTTGTAAGTTATTTGTTTCAACTACAACTTTTGGGCAATTGCAACATTACAAATGCTACCTTCAATGTCCACAACGTGAAAGAACTCCTGCAAAACCAGGAGGGAATCACAGAGAATCTCATGTCTTCTTTGGTCAGCTACCATAGTGCCCGATGATCCCAGATCTAGCAAGCAGACAATAGATTCCAGCATATCTGTATCTACTTATCTCCACTCAGAGCTTATGCTCTCACAATATGGTTTAATATTTTCTTTTAATACTAGAAAAGTAGGTGAGATAAAGAAACATGGAGGTGAAATGCGGATCTCTGGTCTGGGAAACAGTAACTCCATGCACTGGTGGATGCTGAGCACTGGCTGACTGGAAAGCAGCTTTGCAGAAAATATCCTGGGAGTTCTGGTGGACAATTTGAACCTGAGTCAACAATATATGCTTGCAGCAATGTCAGCCTGCATCTTGGGCTGCACTGGAAAGAGCGTTCCTAGCATGTTAAGAGGGTGATCCTAACATTGTGCTCAGCTCTGGTGAGGGCACGTCTGGAGTGCTGGGTCCAGTAATAGGCTCTCCAGTACAGCCTGTTTTAGGTGATCCCACTTAGGCAGTGGGGTCAGGCTAGAAGTCAGACTAGGTGATCTTAAGAATCGGCTTCCAAACTAAATGATTCAGTGATTATATGATTCTGTTAAGAGAGATATGGATGTACCTGTGTAGGTCCAGTGGAGGGCCATGAAGATGATTTGAGTGTCTGATATATGAGAAGAAGGTGGGATTGTTCAGACCTGAAAAGGGAAAGCTCTTACTAATGTATATAAATATCTATGGCATGGTGGGACACATACACACACATAAAGGAGATGGAACCAGACATTTCTATGCGGAAAACAGTGGCATGACAAGAGTTAGTGAATACACATTGCTATGGAAGGCATTATTTTTGCATATAAGAAAATAACAAATTCTTGCTGTATGAGTGATTGAACAGCACAACAGGTTGCCCAGAGAGGCAGTGGTATCTCCATTGCTGTTTACCTGATTAGACATGGACCTGAGCAACCTGCTCTAGTTGACTTTGCTTTGAGAAGAAGGGTTGGACTAGATCTCCAGAGATGCCTTCCAACCTTGACCATCTTGTGATTCTGTGTTGCTGCGGTGGTAGTAGAGTTAAAGGAAATAGAGGACCCAAGTAGTCTAGTTCTAAGTGAAAAACAATGGGAAAGTGTAATGTGTAGAGAAGATATTTTAGTGATTTGTAGCCTATGCATACAAAAGGCTTCTGGCAAATGCATAGAGAGGGGAGTGGTAATCTGTTGGAGGAATGAATAAGGATAGGTGAAAGGGAATATGGGTATCTAGGGCAGAGGACAGAGGAATATACAGGGGTCTGCTGGGTAAATTCAAGTGGAAGAAGAGAGTATACAGGTCCTGGAAGGAGGGGATGACCTCTTGGGAGGAATGCAAGACTGTTGTCAGTGCATGTAGGGTGGAAACTAGGAAAGCTAAGGCCTCTTTGGAATTAAAACTTGCAAGGAGGTCAAGGACAACAGAAAGGGCTTCTTCAAATACATTGCAGACAAAACTAATACTAGAGGCAGTGTAGGTCTTCTGTTGAATGAGATGGGTTCCCTGGTGACTGAGGATAGTAAGAAGGCAGAGTTACTGACTGCCTTCTTTGCCACTGTCTATACTGCTGGAGACTGTTTGCAGGAGCCCCAGGTGACTGAAGCCCTGGAGGAAGTCAGGGTAAACAATGAGTCTGCCAATGAGGCAGGCTCATTGGGTCAGGGATGAATTAAGCTGTCAGGACATCTACAAATCCATGGGTCCTGGGATGCACCCAAGGGTGCTGAGGGAGCTGGCAGAAGTCATTCTTCATAGTCACACTATCCATCATCTTTGCTAAGTCCTGGGAAATGGGAGAGGTGCCTGAGGACTGAAGGAAAGCAAATGTTACTCCAGTCTTCAAAAAAGGGCAAGAAAGATGACTCAAGTAACTACAGACTACTGCTCAGCCTCACTTCCACCCCTGGAAAGGTGATGGAACAACTTATCCTTGGTGGTTTCTCTAGGCACATCAAGCATAAGAGGGTTGTTAGGAGCAGTCAACATGGTTTTACCAAGGGGAAGTCATGTTTGACTAATATAGTAGCCTATTATGAGGATATAACCATGTGGATAGGTGATGGTAGGGCAGCAGAAGTGGTCTGCCTTGACCTCAGTAAAGCACTTGGCACTATTTCCCATAGCATTCTTGTGGCTAAACTGAGGAAGGTCAAGTAGTGAGGTGGATTGAGAGCTGGTTGAAGGGAAGAAACCAGTGAGTTTTTATCAATGGGACAGAGTCTAGCTGGAGGCCTGTATCTAGTGGAGTCCTTCAGGGGTCAGTACTGGGACCTGTACTAGCCAATATATTTATTGATGACCTGGATGAGGAAATAGAGAGTACAGTCAGCAAGTCTGCTGACAACACAAAACTGGGAGGGGTAGCTGACACACGAGACGGCTGTGCTGCCATTCAGCAAGATTTAGGCTGGAGAGTTGGGTGGGGAGAAGTTTAATGAGATTTAACAAGAGCAAGTGTAGGGTCTTGCATCTAGGCAGAATAATCCCAGATCCCTTCCAATTCCTAATGTTCTGTGATTCTGTGAAAGGTATGGTGCATACAGAGAAAATTGAATGAAGAGATTGGACAAGTACCTGCAGTTTTAGGTTATGAGGAAAGGAAGTATGCAGAGTGCTAGTCTGTCCTTAAAATAAAGGAGATAACAATAAGGGATATATAGGTATCTTGTAGGGTCCTGCAGAAGAATTTGGGGAATATCTGAGAGGTCTATTGGTTTCAGTTTCACAAAGGCATTGATATGGGTGAGCCATTTGAGTATCAGAATATTAGCCTTACCGACCCATCTTAAATATAGGAGAATCATAAGAAGAACAAATTAGGGTAGGGGTTTGTAGGCTTGGCAGGATGAAGACAGCAGGCTTCATTCATAGATAAAAAGCTACCAAATGCTAGGCAAGTAAAGCACAGGGTATAGACAACAGACACAGAAACAGACCAGATGGATTAACAGGAGGTGTGGGCACAGCACAAAGAAAAGATCGGCAGAATACAGATAGAAGGGAAAAAATATGGCCAGATTCAGTAAAAGTCAGATGAATTCCAGTTCAGGGTACTAAATTTCAGAAAGCAGAATCAGAAATCCATATGGGACTTTTTGCTGTTGGTCCAGAACAATTGCCAAGTCCCAATTTAATATGGGACATGCAGAGACAAGACTCAATGGTTTGGCTTATCAAAAATCTTGATGAGTACTTAAGTTTGGTCTAGACTTAGAAAGACCCCTCAATCTGCTTAGTGTGAATTTAGGACAGCATCTTCCAAGAGCTGCCACGTAATGAAGGGCATAGGATTTTTGGATAGACAGAGGCCAGGAAGCACAAGCTGCCTCCTCTACAGTTAGTAAGTAGTAGTGCACAATATGCTTTTCATCTAAACAGTGGTCTAACACCTTTAGAAAACGAAATATAGATTAAGTCTAAAGCCTGTTACTGCTATGCAGTAAAAGAATGCTAAAAGTGTTTCAGTTAGCCTCCCACCCCACAACTAAAGATCACCCATTCCTGCAGGCTGAACAAGAAAATAAAAGGCAGAAGAGATAATTGTGTTTGAATAGTTTGCACAGTATTCAGTAAGAAGATGAAGTTGGCAATATTTGTTTCTGGAGGGGTGAATTTTCTGCCAGCTGTGCTGTGGGAGAAATCATACTCTGCTGCTTTGTGTGAGAAGTCCTTTTTACGTTGATGCTTGTGTAGTCCTGTTTAAGAAAATTTTCATCTGAGTCAGGATGTAATGCCACAAAGAGTCATCACTTCTGGCACTTTGGTTGTCTTAATGGGGTTATATACGGTAATATAAGGTTTTGCTTGCTGGTGGCAATCTTGGGTTTTATTGTATCTGTTATTTATATTTTGTATTTTCCTATATTAGTATTATAACTCAGAGTATTCTGTGCTATACAGAGGCAAGAAATTTCAGACAGAAAGAGTGAAGTTAGTTTAGCTACCAGCAGTGTATTTTGATATTTCAGTACATCAGGAACATCCTATTTTTTTGTCTTATATTTGGGAAATTTGAAATAAACTTTTTTGTGTCTCTTTGCTCAACGTAAAAACGTTCATTTTTATGTTGATAATAGTGTTTAAATTCACAATCTAATTTGCTAAAATTGCTAATGTGTCGAGGACCATGATGATGTGAACCTTTTACCTTATGGTTTAAAACTACTTGGGAAAAACTCCTCTGTGGGATATTATCGTATATAATGCAGTAGCGGTCTTTGTGTGTGCTGCTATCACACGCTTCTCAGTGAAAGACATCTCAGTGCCTGTCACTATGACATAGTGTTGACAGTGGTTTTTCAGCCATTTTCAGTTTGTAAATCCCTAACATATTTTTTTGATGTTGGTGAGATTTTTCTAAGATAAATGTAAACCTATTAGCTGCAGGTGTACTCTTCTTAGCTATTTGTTGAGGAAACCTCAAATGAGTTTCAAATGAAGTTCAAATGAAGTTCAACAGCAGCTGAGGATCCACAGACTGGGTTCCTCAAGACCCCAAATGTAGCATGACCTTTAAACAAATAAGCTAATATTAGTCTATAAGCAGGTCATTTTTCATACCTGTATCCAAGGTAGCTATCAAGGGTAGCCCTATGGCTGTCAATAGGCACAATAATTTTACCCTTCAAATGAAAACAACTTAAGAATATGCCTTTCTTCTTGTGCAGCATGACATGCTCAGAAACATTCAGATGAAACATCTTTTCCATTATGACATACTGAGTAAAATAAAATATTTCATGGGGAGAAATAGGTTTACTCCATACTTTAAAATGAAAATTAATTAGTATTTTTTTTTATTTCATCAACTCAACAGAAATGATTTCATCATCTCAGCTGAAACAGAAAAGTATGTTTCAATTTTCCTGAAATAAAATACTTTCATAATTTGCCATATAAAATGTGGATGATATGGTATTGTTTTACTGAAAAGATTATATTTTTTCAAAGTTATAGGTGAGTTAGCATACAGCATATTAAAATCCCAATGCTTATTTCTATTTCCAAATAATGCTTTGAGAAAAGACTTTTCAATCCAGTTTGGAGTTTCAAAGATGAAAAGTAAGCTTTGAGGGAAGAGAAAGCAAACTGGTTGCAAGCAACTTAGAGAAACATTGTATTTAGAGCAGAGAGAAACAAAGAGCATGCAAGTGCTAATTTTTTTTTCTCCTGATCCTTCGCTTTTCTCTGCCTTTCTCCTGCAAGAGCTGCTTGTATTTCATCAGATGCTTCACTGCAGTTCTACTTTCTTTACATGATCAGATTTTTTTTCCTTTTCTTCCTTTCTGCATTTCATTTTCTCCTTAACAGAACTTATCTTTCTTATTGTCCCTGGTTTTTTTTTGTATCTGAAGCATCTATTTCATCCCCACAGTACTAATTGGTCACTTTGGGATGGACAGTAACCCCATAAAGCTCTGTAGAAATGCTGTGGTTAAAGCTCTAATCCTCACTACATTTAAACAACAGGCATCTAAAACTGATGTTATTGCAAAACTGCATTAAAAATACACACTTTGGATCTTTTTTTATATCTTCTCTATGATTTTATAGTTATAATCTTAATTAGCTCACAATTACTCTCAGGCCTCCATTTCTTTCTTCAAACCTGCTTGAACTGTTTAAGGAGACATTTAGCCTATCAAAATACGTCACGTCTTAGCTCAGCAACCCATGGAAATACTGGGGTTTTTTCCTCCAGGGTGGTTAGCAGGCTTTAGATAGCAGTTATTTCTGTTATTTATATTTTCCTGATGACAGGTGAGGGCAAGTCACAAAAACTAATTCATAGGCCATAACAGATAACAGCCTTAGTGTCAGGAAATAGTCCTGTTCCTGAGGCTGGTTCAGGGTTTGGTCTCTGCTCCAGACCTTGCAAGTGTCTCTCACATTTCCTCCTCCCTCCTTTCTTCTCTGACAGCAGAGGATGCACAGGCAGATTATCTGTGAAGCCCTCCTGTCAGTACCTGGATCCACAGGAAAACAATTAGATTTTCTGAATCCACCTTTACAATTCTCTTAGTCTCAGCTGGGGTTTTGTGGGCCTGTACAATTACTTGCTGAACTACTGTAGCTACAGAATGTAGCCTTATGTTTTCATAAGGCAAATAAACATCAGATTCTTTAAGATCTGACTATATACTGTGCTTATAATTTTTTATAAATGTTCACTTACAGGTCTCTGTGATCTATGTTCCACAGTGCTTTGCTAGTGTCTAGATTGTGTATTAGTATTATCATTTATTATTGTGTACTATTACTGTATTAGTAAAAAACAGAAGGGACGGGTAACAGAGCAGGAGCAGACAGAATCATTCAAGAAGTATAAGTAGTAGAATCAGCAGATTAAGGTGTAGGAACTCATTACATGAAAAGGTCATACTTCTGCATATGGAGCCTAAATACTTCTGGAGGCTGCTGACTTATAAGTTGTTTCAATAGTCATATACAAGAACAAATGACTATTTGCAAATGACTTTTTAGAACATTGTAACTCGTGCTTGAAAACTGTATGCACAGGACTGAGACTGGGCGGTATAGCTAACTCCTATGTCACATATGCAAGCTATTTCCAAGGGAAGGCCTTTGGCCCTTTCCAATCATTTAGACCGATAACAGCTTTTGATCATTGCCACTGCATTCATGGCATTGTATGAGTTACCCTCAGCAACTTTTAGAGCTGTGCTGTGAACTCACTGCTAGAGCAGAAAATACTGGAGCACAGCAAAATGCAAAAATTTCTGTGGAAAGTTGAAATTTCCCAGCTGAAAATATATGGAGTGCAAACATGGGTATGAATAGAGGTGTCATCAAAAGTTGTATTGCTATGATGAAAATATTAATTTGCACAGATTTATTAGTATTTCTTCGATAGCTACTCCTTCAATATCCACTTCAGTCTATTTAAGTAGAAATATTGTTTTTCTACTGTACCTATATTTATCTATTAGAAATACTTATGTTGATATATGACGTTGTGTATGTTGACAGAATTGATGCCACTACACTTATGAGAAAAAAAGGCCCTTTAAATTATTTTGGTTCAGATATTTTTGATTTCAGGAAAAATAATGTATTGTTGCTGTTAGTTCCAAACATTTTTTCTGGTAGTGCTGTTTGGTTTAATTTGTGAATTCCTTCATGCCAGTGTAGCTTGATGAAAAGATCTTGTGTTATTTTTTAACATATACAGTAATTATCTTGTGGCATATACTCTTCCTTCCTCAGCATCTCCCACCACATATATGGTCTGCCTTTATATGTATGTTTGTAAGAATATATTAATTTGGTATGCATATTTGCTTTTAGTTTATTTTTTTGTTGATTTTGAGGGGGTTTTTTAAACAGTCAATAACTATGGGCCTCATAGAGATAATAGCTCTCTTCATGGAGAAGGGATGCCATTTGTGGTGGGTTGTCCTGAGCTGGATGAGAAGTTCCCACCAAGCTGCTCTATAATTCCCTTCCTCAATGGACAGGGTAGGAAGAAAATAAGATGGAAAAAACCCTGTAGGTCAAGATAAAGGTGAAAGATGAGGTTGTTAATGGAAGCAAATGAAAACAAAGCTCTCTACTTCCATGAGCAGGCAATGTCCACCCACTTCACAGGAAACAGCTTCAGTACATGTGAAGGTTGCTATGGGAGACAAACGTCTTAATAATGGATGCCTCTCCTCCTCCTTCCTCTCAGCATTTTGTTGCTGAGCACACATCAGGGGTATGGAATATCCCTTTGGTCCTAGCTATGTCTCATCACAGGATCTTGCCCACTCCCAGCCTGCTGGTGTGGGGGGATGTTGGAGAGAGACAGCCTTGGTGCTTGTGTTACCTAGGTGTTTGGTAACACACCAGCGCCTTGCTAGGTACCAATACACAGCACAGTGCTTTGAGGGCTGCTGTGGGGAAAATTAACTCCATCTCAGACAGACACAGTACACCATTTTACTGATTATGTAGCAGTACAACACATCTCTTCCTTTCTGATTGTATACAGTACAAATGTATTCCTATCTAATAATGAGGATTTATGATCATCAAGCCAAAGGGAGAACTGAAGTATGCCAGTGAGTAGTATGGCCAAGTAGAATACATTGGAACGGAGATTCAACATGCAAATAGCTATTTCAGAAGTAAAACATGCACAAAATACTTGCAGATGCTGAGTGGTACTATCAGGGCCAATAACTGCAGTACAGCTTCGCTAGAAAGGCCACAGGGATGTTCAAAGTTTTCCATAAGGGAGAGCTGCTTAAGAATCAAGAGCCTTGGGAACCCATCCCAAGTCCTTGGCTTCCTGTAGGGATTCAGACTATGGAGGTGAGATTTCAATTCTGGTTAGTATGGGGATTCCTGAAATCCTTGAAGTTTACATTGAATCTAGAAAAGCCAGAGTGGCTGCTTGCCCTGGAGAAACATGATGGGGGAGCGTAGCCTGTCTGGCACAGCTTTCCCCAGCTTGTGGACCCCAGAAATCTGCCAGAAATCCAGCCAGGAATTGCTGTCTTCCATCTGGCTGGTTCAAAGTCTAGCCATCTGGGCAATGAAACCTTCAGTTCTCTTCTTTTTATCTTCTTTTATAGAAAAAGAAAAGCAGATTTAAACTATTAAAGGAAGTTTAAAAGGAATGCAGTGGTGTGCCTATCAAATAATACACTCAACTCAGAGGCATTTTGACTTATTTGTATTGCCAATTCATTCTGACATTCACCATGGGGACTGGTAAAGTGTTTAAATCACATTTGTTGTTTCTAATGTGGACATCAAACATGAGGTCTCTCAAAGTCACGGCAGAGTTCTGGTGTGTTGCAGACGTTCTGATTTACCTGCAGGCTCTGTGCCTGGCTTTGTCGTGAGGATCTGTCGCTGGAGATATCTGCCAACATGCTGCCCTTTTACTAGTCTCCAAGGCCTTTCTCAGGCCCAAAATGTTCTTACAATATGGATACTTCTCTGTTTTGACACTCTCTATATCAGAATGCAGGCAAGGTTGTGACATGAAGCTGGCTGACGGTCTGTTAGCTTTTGTGTTGAAGTGTTGGGAAGCCTTGCACGCCCACGTCCATAGCTCTAGAGCAGCCCAGACTGAAAGCTGTTTTAGGTATTCCAGATTTCCTTCATGGGATTGGCAATTTGGCCAGCCTTGGGTTTCTGGTTTGTCAAGCGGGACCCAGAATATTTTAGGATGCCAACTGGAGTAACTTGGGTGGACAATTTTGACAGGGTGAATATGCTCACTTCACAAAACTGACAACTGCAGTACTTAAAAATATAGCTAGTTTGGAGATACAAATACTATTGATGTAAGTAAGAGTAAACATGGGTAGCTGCTGCAGTTTAAGAGACAGGTAAAAGAGGCCAAAAAACTTTTTTATTAAAGCAGTACCTGTCCACAAGACTAAGCTTAGGCAGTACTGCATGGCCAAGAAGATGTGGCACCCACTTAGAAATGTGGAGTCCCTGGAGACGATAGTGGTTGGCAATTCCTTTGTTTTGGAGAGACACAGTTACAATGGATACTGGAGAGATGTTGAGATTGCAAGACACCTTTGGGGCTGACTTCTGAGCCAGATAGGACAGTAACTAAGAAGATAGAGACAACCTTGGTATTTATTCTATGTCTTGAGGGGAAAAAAAGATGCATCAAAGTTATCTGTTTCCATCATCATTTGCAAGGTAATGGAAATAACTCACAGGTTGCTAAAATTTACCTAAATGCTTCTGTAATAAAGGATATTATGCTTACTTATTTGCCTCTGAGATAGAGTATTTCTGAGCTTTTAGACACAGTTAGAGAGATGAACGTTTAGTGAGTTGATTGTAGCTATTTAATGGCCAGGAAATTCCTTCAGAAACAAAATTTTTAAAAAGGGAAGACCAAGAATTTTCCATTCTTACAAGATTCCTTTGAATGGACAATATGTATCTAAAAATATGACAGAATTGTCAGTTCTGTGGTAAATTTGTAGCAAAGGAACATTCTATAAACAAAAGGAAATAGCACCGATATCTACATCATGCATAGATGCTCATGTAAATAAATTCTGATTGTAAACTGATTATTGCATGTATGGAAAGACTCCTTGTAGAATGATGAAGGTTTGTGTAAGGGCCTTAAAATACAAGCTGAGTAACCTCACTGCCTGCACTCCTCCACAAAATCAAGGTGTAAATTCAATTTTAAGAGAAGATAACACTTTCCATTCTGTTTTAAACTTCTGTTTTAAAGCAATTTCTTACCTGGCAGATGGATAATTTTGTCTTCACTTACATCTGTTGAGGTGAAAATTAATTTTCACTCCACACTTCAAGTTATCCCTTTTTGTAACAGAAATTGTAACAGTAAGATATAAATTCATTTCTACGCTAGGACAATGCTTTTATTGAGTGTAGAAATATGGTGAACACTGCAGACACGGTGTTATTTTGAATTTGTTCTATTCTAATAATAAATATACCCATAAGGATAAAAATATTTATATTTGTACAGTTGATGGAATGTTTAATACTTTTTAATTTTCCTTACAAAGAAATTATACTTTGTCTTATTATGATGTTACTATTGCTTAATATAGCTCCTTCTAGATATAAGTTAGTTGTTTCTGGAAGTAATCATGCAGGTGATAGCATGCAGAAAGGCAACTCTCTCCTTGAGATGGCAGTTAGTTATGATTGTGGTTTTTTGGCATGCATTCTGTTGTTAGATAATATTTTGAAAATGTCATGTGACCCTTCTTTTTTACATCAGGAATATCTGCTATTGTGTAGACATTCCAAGTTACTTGCTTCACTGCTTCAAAATGTGTCTTTTCTCTTTCTCAGATACACACTTTAGCAATAAAAAATGATATTTCAAAATTTAAACTTGAACTATTTAGAAAGGCTAGTTTTTTCACAGTAATAATAGTCAACATTTACCTAATTTCAGAAGTAGTTTATTTTTATTCTAAGAATAATTGTTTTCAATGTAGTTTTGGTTTGGTTTTTGGGTTTTTTCTCCCATAGTGGCATGGTGTTGAAAACGGTATTGCAAGAAATTAAAGCCAAAATTGATTAGGAAATCATCATCTTTCTTATTCAGAAGGGAATAAGAACTCATGTACTTTTTTTATCTCTAAACAAATTGGCCTTACAATAACAGTAAATTATAAGTACATGAGTATTTTTTGTAAATTAACATTAATTAGAAGCACAAAATTTGACAGATTTAAAAATCAAATACTGTATTCTCCCAGAAACTTGCATACATTTTTAACATTGTGCATACTGAAAATAGGAAAACATACATTAAGTTAAACTTATAATTTTAATTAATTGCACTATCATACCAGAAACTGCATTTTCTCAGAGGAAAATTTGTGCTTTGTAGCCCTGATAGCATAGCTGGCACAGGCAAGCAACTTACTATTCTTTTTTATACATAGTAACAGATTTTTTCCTGACACAGATGCCAGTGAAAATTAGTCACAGTTTTACCTAAGTCAGTTAGCATGCATCATTTCTATCAGAATAAGTAGTAGGTAGGGACACAGGGCCTTGCATCCATTAAAGTTTTCTGTTGGCAGATGTGCTTAATAGTTATTTTAATGCAGTGCATAGAACTGTCTTAAAATTACAAATTATGCTAATAAAGTAATTATTGAGTCTGAAAGACCCTTAAGTAATCTTTTAGATCTAGCCAATATCATATGTGTACAGCTACTGCATATGCATTTAAAATATATGTAAATAGTCCACAAATCATGCTGCAAACATGTGAGATCTTCAACTAAAATGGTGCCAGCTCTAAAGAATTATGTGATGTTATGTCTCTCTTTGATTTATTACTTTTTGCGGTTGAAATTTGTTTTGGACTGGATCAATCCTGTCAACAGTTGTCCTTTTCTCCACAGGCTCTGTAAATAATCAAATCTAAATACATTTGTAGTTACCCACCTTGTCACATATAACTGGTGAGCAATCTATTTCTGGTGAGCAATAAAGAAAAAGGACATATTTTCAAGGACTCCTATTTGAAATACTCAGTTAGGACTGTATAACGTGTACATTCCTCCACAGTCTTTTTCTCCTATACTATCAACTTACAAAGGAGATATTCTCACTTATAGCACCCCTGATGTGGGGAGCAGAAAATCAGAAAAGGAGTACAGTTAGTGAAGTATATTTGAAGACCAATCTGCTCTAGAAACCCTGAACATCAGTTGAACTTAAAATTGGTGGAAGTGATAATATCAATAATCAAGACATATAGTACATGATTTGTAGTATACTTGTTGCAGTAACCTGATGTCCTTTCAGTAAAAGACAAAATGATAAAATGAATACTTATATAATAAATCACTTACTTTTTTTGGGAGTTTATAATTTATGGGCAATCTGGCTCTTCCCAGAATAGACAGAAGTTCTCAGTTCAGTAACATGGTAAGTAACTTACCAAATTGATAAAAAAAGAGAAAAATCCCAACAAAATTCTGTTTCTTTTCTGCAACACTTTAAACATATTTTTTAATGTTATTTTAAAGTACAGAAATCTGTAATGGAAGTATATTATGTATATATGCATGCACTTTTAAAAAATAATATTTTGCAAAACTTTTGGTCTATAAAAAGTTCTCACAGGAAAAAACAAACAACCTGCAAAATAAAAGAATGTCTACTGTAATTATAACTTTAAAGTATTTTATGCATCCACAACAATTTTGTTAAAATTTTATTTGAGGACACTTCAAATCATGTATTTTAAAAATTCCTTTTGTGATTATTTCTGTCAAATTGTGCATTTGAAATTAAACAAAGTGTCACAAAGAGCCAAAGGAGACAACTTTGACTTGTATGCATTACAGACAGAGAATAAATGAAACCATACACAAACACAGGGCTTAGTAATGAGATACAGAAAATATTATTGTATCAGCTGAAGGGGAATTAGGATGAGAGGCACAGAGTAGTTACACCATTTCCATTACTCCCTTCCTGGAGGAGAGCTTACACTGTTTTCTTGAAGAGCTTTCTAGCATGAACATGAAGTAAACCAGAAATTTTTTCTTACTTTTTAAATATTTTATGTAGTCGTGACATCTTTCTTCAGTCTTCAGAAATACGTGTTATTGGTATCCTTTCCTCTTAGGATTACAACACAGAAATGTGAAAAACCTTAAAGGTTTAGTTCATAATGAGTTTCACAAGCTGACACTTCTCATGTCTTTTTTATGGGGAGAGAAGTGAGGTAATCCGTGATTTTTACTACTAATTGAACACCTAAATTGATAAACTGCAGCTAACCTCTTTCTGAGATGGCTTCACTTCCCTGAGCTGCTCCCTGCTCCATCTCAAAGAGCCTGTGAAATGGAGTAGCTGTCACTGTTATGCCAAGACGTGGGTGTTCCTGCAGAGATTAAAAGTTATGATTTCCTTTGGAAGACAAGGGCAAGAGAGAATGTTGTGAACTATGTAACACCAGGAGGTTTTTTGTGATAGGCAACATGTTGTTTAAAAAATAATTT
>VZTU01032081.1:4200-25647 GCA_013400835.1 Zapornia atra | reverse complement strand
TACAAGTTATCAGTGTTGACTACTGAAAATAAAGACATTTGATTAAACAAGAAAGTGAGCAAGTTGGATCTTCTGTGGTATCTACTTCTTCACTAAGCCTCTTGGATCAGAAAAATAAAAATCTAAACCATCAAATAAATTATGCTAAAGCATAAATGCTTTCTCTGTCCTGAAGACTGTCACTCATGTGGCAGCTCAAGATGCTCCAGAAAACTGTTGCAGAACTATACCCCACACCAGGATACAGTATAGATTGCATTAATATATATTATATACATTTTTTGCATTAATTCTTTCAGGGTTGGCAAAGGATTGATGCTAATTCATAGGTTCAAACTGGTCAGGGCTATTGAATGCAAAGTAACACTTCTGATTCAAAAGCTCCTCAAGACTTTCTCCAAGACACAGGTTATTTATTGGAAATGGTGGTGGTTGTACTCTGGACATCCACTAATGGCTTTTTTTGAGACAGGTTTCAGGGCTTGGTAGGAACTTGTCTTGACTCTATATGATGTTAATTTTTTTTTCCTATGCTTGTGTATTTTCTTGTTACAAAATAAACCAAACATATTTTCCAAAGCAGGGAGTGGCAGGCTATTCGGTTAAATTAATATCTGTTTAAAATGAATTGTCATGATTCATCTCACCTTGCTGCACAAATCTCCAGTGTGAATGGCTACGTCAGAGAGTGTAATACACATCTAATTCTCAATGGAGACAATAGCCGTTTTCAGATTTTTTTCAGTGCATTTTATGGTAAATATCTAAAAAGCATTGTGTCATAAAACAGTGTAAATTGCCAACATTGTGCAATAAATCCACAGAAATGCCCTAGCAGGATACTTACTGTAGAATGTTTTTTTTCCATGACCTTTTCACCCTGTTGAGAAATCACAGCGATCCAATCAGAAATCTAAGTATAATCATTCATTTCTCTCACACATTCCTTCAGGACTCTTTAAAGAAAAGGTAAGAGGCAAAACTGCTGTCAAGGAACTTTATTTTACTCAGTTGCTAGGTCATTAATAAGCATACTTCGTTTTTATTTCTGAAATAATTTCAATTTGAGTATTTAAAAGAACGTAAGAAATGTCCTGCTGGGACAATCCACCTAGCCCTGTATTTGGCCTCCAGGAGGAGCAATAAGAGAAGCCGCTTATGGAAACTACTAAATCCTGGCCTCTGTCTTCACTCCACTTCTCTTGCATTTCACCAGCATCCAGAACTGTTGGTTTTGAGCTATCAGATGTTACATCCCTACCTTTTCAGTTTGTTTTGTCTCTGATGTCTATACATTTTCTTGTTTTTACTATTTTTATACCAGTTTCTCTTGACATCAGGTTTTGGAAGCTCATGTTTCATTGTTATCTGTTTTGAACTCATTCCCTGTAAGGTTCAGCCAGTGTCCCATCTTTTTTGTATTGTTATCTTGGGGTGAAAAAAACCCAATAACCAACAAGCAAACCAAAACCCCACAAATAAACAAGCAAACAAATTATAAGTTCTGCATTCCTCTTATTTCCTCCTTTTTGACTTCATAAGCCATGATCATATTCCTCCCCAACCTTCTCCAGTCCAAAATCCCAGACTCCTCATAAGGTAGTTTCTCCAACTACTTGATCATTCTGATTAAGCTACTCTGAACCTTTTTTCTAACTCTACAACATCCTTCTTGAGATAAGAACAGATCAGCAAAGGCCTTTTACAGTGCAGAAAATTATGCTTTCTATTCAGTTTGTAATATCTTTTCCAATGATGCCCAACTTTAGTTGAACACTAGGACTTATGGGAATTCCATAGAGGTGTTCCAAATCAGATCCTAGGGAACCATGTTTTTCCACTGGCCATTTTTGAGTAGCCTCCTACATTAGAAACCTAGAAGTAGATGGTGTGGAAACTTCCTAAAACTGAAGAAAGGAAAATTCTACGCCTTTTGTTGAACCTTGTGGACTCTATGACTAAATTTGTTTGGCATTTGGAAAGAATATAACTCCCATGGATCTAAGTGAATAAGGAAAAGATAGATTTATTTATAACTCATGCCTTAAGGGTAAGGTTTACCCTGGTGGGTTTAAATGGGTCTTAAGAGATAAATGGGCCTTTGAAGAGGTTTTAATTCCATGCAAAGAAAATAAACAATGAATGAGAAACTATAGGAGTTTGATGTGTGGGGTTTTTAGTAGTAAATATAAACTTCCCAAGAATGTAAGGAACATGAAGATTAATTGAGCTCATGATGGCTTTAGTTTCCTTCAAGGGTTTAACTAATTATATATTACTTGGATCTTTGCTCCCAAACAAAAATTACAAGTCAAATGGTACTTGAAGGAACTTATGATTACAGTTGCAGCAGTAATGATTTATGTTTTCAATCTAGCATGACACTTCCTCATTAGATAGTTTTCATTATATAACTTTTGTTCTAATTCTTCTCTCTTACAAGTTTAATATGTGGTTGTTTACACACACAGTGACTCACATATACACACACATGCACACTCACACAAATTGCACTGCTTGACATGGTACAGTCAGGTTTGCAGTCATATATCAGTTTTACCCCATTTGTGGCCAGAAAAAAAATTTGCCAGAGAAAGCCAAGCCTATAAGGTAATACATTGGTTCATGAAGTGAATTAACCACAAAATGAAAACTTGATGTTTGTTTTTTAACTGGTTTTTTTTCCCTACTAAAGTAATATTTGTGTGTGTGAAAAAGTCCTCTCTAATGAGCTTCAAGAAATTTTCTAAGTTCTCTCTTTTATTCAATCCTCCAAGGCCCCCATTACTAGTCCTCAATCCCAGCTATTAATTCACCATTTGGCATATCCTTTCTTGAAACAGCTGCAATACTGACTTCCACATATATGTCTGTCTTCTGCATTGTAACATGACCGCTGTAGGGTCTCTCTTTAGTGAACATAAAGGGTACAATAATGTAAGGCTATGCATATGATGGAAACATATGATGGTATAATGCATTAAATCCTTTTAAGAAACCTAATGTAAAATTAAGAGAGAAAAAAGGGGAGGGTGGGGGGTGGGAGTGTGTGAAACACAGTAAACTGTTCCTTGCATCTACTAGATTTCTATGCCTTTAACGTAAACCCAGCAAAGATTTGAGAGGGCAGGCAATGTCAGTTGTAACTCTGCTTCCTCCAGTTTCTCACAAAAGCATTTCCCTGAGCTAACATGCTGTTTTAAAAGTCAAATCTGCGGATTATTTGTTACACATTTCTTGTGAAATCAATGAGGAGAAAAATGTACCTAACCCCCCGCATCTTATTATCGCTCAGAAATTCTATGGTGCACTAAGCCAGACTGTATGGTGTGATTTGTGCAGTGCTACATCAGTCACTTGTTTGTCCTTTCTTTAATAAGATAACTTAGAAGTTCATAATGTGCCTTATGTGCATGATCCATTCTGCCTCCTGAAGGAGCTCCTTCAGCAAATCTTTTGTCATATTTGATCTTTGATTTATTTTTTTTCATTCCTAATATCTCTCTGGTTATTCAAATGCTCTAGCTGAGGCATGGTGAATCAGTCCATGAAACACTATTAGTGTCTCATTATTAATGTCTCATTAGTGGATATTTGTAGGCAGTATTGCATGGTATATAAACAAAACTAAACAGTGGAGAGAAATTACCTAGTGCCTGATATTTGGAATATAAAAGGACATTTCAACTCACAAAGTTTCAGTTGTGGGTTTTCTGTCTCAATTGGTATATAATGTAAAGAAAACCAAGGAAGAGTATATGCTTTTCATAGAATTATATAATTTAAAAATGGCGTGGGTTGGAAGGGACCATTAAAGGTCATGTAGTCCTCTCCAGTGAACAGGGACATCAGCAACCAAATCAGGTTGCTCGAGGTCCCGTCCAACCTGACCTTATTTCCAGGGATGAGGCATCTGCCACCTCTCTGGGCAACATGTGTCACTGTTTCATCATCCTCATCATAAAAATTTAAATGTTAATCCAGGGTAAAGATTAACAACATGGGTCACATGGGCCTTTGGCATAGCTGAAGAGATACAATGACTCAAGTAAGCAAAACCACTGTTGTTAGGAACTTGACTGTTTTATTAGGAAAATAAAGTAACATTAAAAATAAAATAAAGTAAAACAAAATAATTAAAATAAAATACAGTAGACCCCCCAAAAATAAAAATGCAAGTAGCCGAATGAGTATGGAAACTCATGAAGTGAGTCTCATTTTAAATTGCTTTAATGACTCATTTTAAATTATTTTTTCAGTAAGAAGTGAACTGTGAAGCATCTGAAGCTGGCATTTTTATAAGAGCTTGTGCTGCTGTTGATGGAGTTTAATACAGCTTGAGGGTATTACAGCTTGGTCACTTTAAGGTCTCTTTCTTCTCCCATAGCTCCTGATTTTCTTTGAATTGTTATCCATTCAGTCGGCTTTCTCCAAAGGTGGTAGAAGGACTTGAAATATATCAAAACTAAACAAACATTTGAATAGGCAGAATCCCTGATTACAAGGACTCTTCTGTAGGAAGCTTGGCTACATATTTCTACATCAACTGCAACTGCTTTTATATGCTTCTTTGTAAAAAAAAACCCTACCTCCTAACAGAAATAGTAACTCTGGATATGGTTGTAAATTCAAAGTGTTAGTAATTTAGTCCTAAAATTATTTGGGGGCCCTACTTCAGTATTCCACAGATAGCTCAATGGCCATGTGATTTTTTTTTTTTTTTTTTAGGCCCAGGGTTGTTAAAAACATTAATAGTTTATTAATTACACTAGTGAACAATCCCCAGTCCTATTAAAGCAAAGACAGTACCTTAGTTACTGATAAGAACAGAAGAATAACCCACTGTGTGAGGTATACTGATGAGAACTCAGGTCTTTTTCTAGTCATTCTAGCTTTCATTTATATACAAACACTACTGCTACTGCAAAATAAAATATCATTGCATTATTCCAGTAAAATAAGTGAACTTAATTAATCAGCAGTGCTCAATAAACTTTCTCCCACTGATTTGACTGATATTCTACGTTTTCTTCACTTACTGGAAGGCTGTTTTCTCTTGCTTTCTCTCTTGCAATATGGGACCCCTGCCCTAGCTCCTAACAAGCTGCTCCTAGACACTGTGTAACTCTGCCACAGAGGGATTTTCATGTCTCAGAGTAGGATGCCACATATATGCTCTTCTGCACTTGGGCTAATGGCTGTAATACTTTCTGTATCACAGCTACTTTGTCATCAAAACTTCCCCTCATGTTATGCTGAGAGTGCTCTTGCCCTTAAGGTTGGGTTTTTGTTTTTTTTTTCTAGCACAGAAAAATAAATCTATTTTTTTTTCTTTTTCTTTTCGCTGTTCCCATTCCCTGTTCTAAGTTATGCTGTATCTTAATTAGTATTCCCCTTTAGAGATGTACCTTGTTCTTTGGTATAATGCAGTTGACTTCTGACTAATCTTTGTGCTTTATGACTTGTCATTTGCAGTGTATTTTCAACCTGCAACAATAACTTTCTATTAAACATTTTATACTAAATACAACAACTAATATTTATATATAACATCTTTCCAAATGTACTAAATCAAGATAAGTGAATTAGGTGTTAGGGAAAATAAGCTAAGAACCTAAAAGTCAGAACGTGCACCTTTCAGTTACGCAATTGCATCTGGGAATAATGAGCAGTTCATGTTAGAGCTCTGCCTATTTGTCTGACTCTTTACAAAACCCAGCTCAGTGATCCCTCAAGACTGAACTTCAGTTTTAACCATCACCAGATTTTGGTAGTGAAAATAACTACAATAGATATGATATGGGGTGTTTGAGTTAATTTTTAAGGTTTGGGTAACTAGTTGGAATTGCGTACCTGATACTCATCTCCTTTATGACCACATGCTCATGTGCAAGTCAACACTGCCTCTTCTGTCAACCATTTTCTTTGAGTTAAATGGTTGTGACTCACTTTTTGTATAGGGAGGTCTTAACATTACTACAAGAGAATTATATGAACACGGAGCACAGCCATTTCATTGAATCTCTGTCACATGTAAGCTGTCTCAAAGGTTTTAGTGTTATTATTTTCAACATGGTGAATGAATTCTAACACAAGTATACTTTGATTTTCAAGAAAAACATAACTAGGGAATCCATGCATAGCAGTGAAATCCTGATGCTTTGTTTGAGTTGGGCTAAATCTATTTGAAGAGGTGTTTGTATTTTAAAGAGATTTATAAGTAAATTTTGACAAGCAGTTTGAGTAAGCTGGGATGGCAAATGTAACACAGAGGAGGATCTGGAGGTGATAAACCCTTTCTAAACAACACTGGTTAGAGAATATGTAAAGAGCATCAACAGACTTATGGGTATGACAGCAGTGACTTAAGAAGAAAAAAATAATATGACTAAACATCTGTGGTTTACCTTCACCAGATGCACCCTCTAATTGTGTGCAAATATCTGAAAAGCATAAACAACAAGGAACAATTCGTACACACCATGTGTGGGGGGTGAGAGCAGGTGCAGTACAGCCCCTGAAGCCAGGGTGAACCTCAGGATTGGACATGATTCACTCAGTCTTACATTTTCTCTGTTCTTTCTTATTCTTTCCAGTTTTATATTCTGGCCGATGTAGCTAAAGACATTGTACTAATTTCTGAGAGCACTGGAAGCTCTGTTTCTGAGTAATTTGGTAGCTTGTTACAGCGAGTTCCGTGGTTTCTTTCTGAACTGTGTTGTACAAAACTATTTCCTTTCAGATTATAGATTATTTTTTCCTTTACATTTCCATTTGGTATTGTATGCAGGAGTAAATAGAAACATTCAGTTGACTTGCTTGACATCTCCGATTTAATAAGCCCCTGCAACATCAGTTCTTACTTAACTCTGAAATTAAACAGCCCTGATCTTTTTCATCTCTCCTCACATGGTAGGTTTTTTTCATGCCTCTAATAATTTTCGTTGCCCTAATATAGACCTTTTCTACTTCTGTTATCTCTTTCTTTGAGATAGTATGACCAGAATTGGCATAATAATAGTTTAGAAATTTGGGGCATTGTTGGACTTATTGCATATACTTATTTCACAGACCTGAACAGTTCACTGAATTCAGGGAATGGTTATTATGCTATCAAGCAGAATTGAAAGGCTAAGGGTTCATTTCTTTTTTCTTTTTTGAGGGCATGCACTGGTTTTAACTGGAATAAAGTTAGGTTTCTTCATTGTAGCTCACATGGTGTTGCCTTTTGGATTTGTGCAGAAAACAGTGTTGATAACACAGAGATGTTCTAGCAATTGCTGAGCAGTGCTTACACAGCAGCAAGGCCTTTTCTGATTTTCATACTGCCATGGTAGTAAGTTGGGTGTGCAAAAGAAGTTGTGAGGGAACAAAGCAGAGACAACTGGCCACAACTGACAAAAGGGGTCAGAACATATATATATATGTCACAAATCATATGATATCATGTTTAGCAATAGAAGCTGGGGGAAGAAGAGGGAAACAGAGCATGGCTTTTTTGTTTCTGAGTATCTGTTAGATGTGATGGTGCCCCACTTTCCTGGAGGTGGTTGAATACCTGCCTGCCCATGTGAAGTAGTGAATGAAGTCTTTGTTTTGCTTTGCTTTGCTTGCATACAAAGCTTTTGTTCTACCTATTGAACTTTCCTTATCCCAACTCAATTTTGCCTTTATAATTCTCTTGCCCATCCCATAGGGACCAAGCAATGTGTTCATTAGGTGCCTACTGGGCTTAAACCATGACAGCTAAGACAGACATACCACTTGAATTAAGACCTGTGGGTTGATGACCTCCATGAGTAATAACAGATCCTGAATGCTAAAGGATGCTACTGCCTCTTCTTGCCTTCTATAGCCAGCTGAGAAATAGCATTTGTCAGAGTACTTCATACCTTATAACTGTGGATGATAGCCTGTTTAAGCCTTTTTAGTCTGCAACACTAGGAGTGGCGCACTTAGACCTACTCACCATGTACTGTTACCTTAGGATAACAATTGTCCAGGTTCCAAGAGAAGTGAAATAAATATGATTTTATCTTCTTTCTATACCTGCACACCTTGCCTTTTAAATGTTACTGAACTGACATGTTGACCCTTCAATAGTAGAAGACAAGCACTTTCCCAAAGAGTGGAAAACATAAGGCACCATGGGTCCAGAAAAACACATGACACAGGCTCTAGGAAGACAGATATCTTTGAAGACCCTTGCTTGAAAACTGAATTCTGACTAACCAAGATTAATAGGTTTAGTAAGATTTATTATGAAACTATCTGTGTTCTTGGGGCAAATATTTGAGTCCCAATTCTGCTTATTCCACGGAAAAGGAGGGTAGAAATCTGGCTTACAGCCCAATTATGGTCCTCTAATAATGAAGATATGATGATAAAAAGAAACAAAACAGGAGCTCAAAAATAATTTGTGCATAAATAAGAACCTGCAAACTCACTAAATTACAGGGGAAATATTATTGCTAGGCAACAATTGTTCATGAAAGATCGACTTCTTAAAACAGTCAGAAACATAATAAACATAAAGCAGCTTTAGGTATATCCTTAGAAGTTACAAAAGCAGAGGATTTCTATGGCTTTCTATTAGTATGCGAAAGAGATTTGGTCCTTTTGTCCCTAAACTGAAAATTAAGTCTATTACATAGCGTTACACCTGTTTTTACTATGTTACTAATCAGTAGCTTATCTGTTTATTCTCCTCTGACCCTCTTCAAGCACAGCAACCTGCTGGAGTGATGATATTGAAGGTTTCATTGTTGTAGAGAAAGGTCCATATTGTCAAAACGTTAGACTGGTGTCTTCTGGATTTATTGCTTATTTAGAATTAATGCATTTGTTCAAAAAAGTATTCTCACATTTTAAAAGATTGCTTGTAAGCTCTTCCTAAGGGCTGTGGTCAGCCTGGTGTCAAGAACCACACAGGGTGGTTCAAACCAGATGGATCATCCAAGTAGTCCAGACTCAAGGTCACGTCTTAATTATGCTATTATTACAATTTAATAGAGAATGTTGACTTTCAGGAAGAGTGTAAACTGCATGCCAAAAAGCCATGCATTAACACTTGTCACTAGAAGATACCTACTTATCTCAGCAGCTCATATAGGTTGGTGGTAAAGCCTTCTGCCTACTCCTGGGTTTCCACAACTTGGTATGAGGTGTTGTGAACTTCAGAACTATGCCACTTCTCTGTTGAGGGTTTTTTCTTTTTTTGTTCTTTTGTTTTATTTTTTAATGAACTTCCATCTTCAGAAAATAAATTATGTCTTGCCAACGTTCCTCTCAACAACTCAAAAACCTTAAATTAAAAAGTAATTCAATCACAGAATCACTAGGTTGGAAAAGACCTTTAAGATCACAGAGTCCAACCATACCTGTCCTCTACTAAAACATATCCCTGAGCACCTTGTCTACCTGTCTTTTATATGCATCCAGTGTCAGTGACTCAACCACCTCCCCGGGCAGCCTGTTTCCAGTACCTGATAACCCTTCGGTGAAGAACTTTTTCCTAATATCTAAGCTGAACCTGCCCTGGCAAAAGTTGAGTCAATTCCCCCTTGTCCTATCACCTGTCACTTGGGTGAAGAGACCAACACCCATCTCTCTACAATCTCCTTTCAAGTAATTGTAGGTGGTGATTAGGTGTCCCCTCAGCCTCCTCTTCTCCAGGCTGAACAACCCCAGTTCCCTCAGCCGCTCCTCATAAGGTTTGCTCTCCAGCCCCTTCACGAGCCTGGTTGCCCTTCTGTGGACACGCTCCAGGACCTCAGTGTCCTTCCTGTAGTGAGTGACCCAAAACTGTATACAGTATTTGAGGTGAGAATTTCTAAGAGATCTTTGAAAAAAACAACTGGAAAAGAAATGTGGAAATTCCCCCTTTAAAAAAAAAAAAAAAAGAGAGAGGAAAAAAATATCAGAAAGTGGTGTGTCTGTGTTCTGGACTTGTGCACGAGTCTTTTTGTGACAGGTGCTACTTACAGATCCTGTTTGTTTTCTAACACTTGTAAAACAAAGAACTGGAAAATATGCCTATTTCACATCCTTTAGCTATCATTTAATTTATGTGGCATTAGTGCTTTTAACAAACAGAGTTCCTGCATCTTTGCTTACTTTTGTTGGAGGAATATTCTAGTTTAACCAATATATTTTTTTTCTTACATAAGCTTTAGAATTCCATTGCTTTCTGCCATTTGACACAAGCAACAGTCATTTGCGCTCTTTTGCACTGAATCACTGTTTGGTTATGTCATGTTATTACATGTTTTTTTCTTCTTTTTAGCTTCTTTTTGACACTTAATTTCATACTCTTCCATCTTCCTTCACAGCTATCACACTTAAAACCTAATACTTCTGACACTTCTGTTTTTCCTTCTTGAAGTTCAGCTTTATTGTTTCAAACAATAAACCAACCACCTTCTACTATGCTCAGTTTTGGTCCGCACTATACAAAACAGGTATAGGCAGGCTGGAGAAGGTCCAGAGAAGGGCTACCAGGATAATCTAAGGACTGTGAAGTGTGTTGTATGAAGAAAGTCTGAGAGAATTGGCTTTTTTCAACCTTGAGAAAATAAACCTTAGGGCTGATCTCATCACCATATTCCAGTATTTAAAGGGTAGCTACAAAGGAGATGGAGACTCCCTTTTTACAAGGAGTCACATGGAAAAGACAAGGGGTAATGGGTACAAGATACACCAAATGGAGTTTGAAGGAAATTTTTTTTCACAATGAGAACCATCAGCCACTGGAAAAATCTCCTCAGGGAAGTGGCAGATTCCCCAACACTGGACACTTTTAACATTTGGCTGGACAGTATTCTGGGCCATTTGCCTAGGCACTGCTTTTGTCTAGATGGACCTTTTGCTGAGAAAGTTTAGACCAGATGATCCTTGAAGCCCCTTCCAACCTGGGATTCTAGGACTCTAGGGTTCTGCAATAATACTGACGTTAGATAAATGCATCTGTAATTATAAAGATTCAGTTTTCTAGGTGTTTCCACACCAAAGATAGAGCACAGTTTGAGATCACAGTATTTACATTTACATTAGGTTTTATGTTCTTATATTATCTTTCCTTTACTAAGGGTTCCTAAATTGAGTCTGGGATTTGAAACATTTTTACTTATAGGAACCTCTTATTTTCTAGCCTTGTCTTGTTCCTCCCTCTGATGATGCAACTCTTAGTGTGCATAAACACTTTGAATTTTCAACAATAATCTGTAGCTCCCACAACATCAGGAAACTGATATTCCACCATCCTGAAAAGGGGTGTAACAGTGAAGAGAACCTCAGCTTACCTGAAGTTAGATCTCAAGGATACAGTCAATTTACCATTGTTAATCCAATTAGTAGGCATCTCCTGATCCAAATAACTCTTATTAACTGCATTACACTTCAACTCAGATAACTAGAGTGAGAAAAAAACCCCAACCAATATGCCCCCATTAATGGTAGCAAAGGTGCACAGGCTTGCTTTGAAGATGAAACAGTGTATTGAAAATATGAATGCTTTCCTGTGATGAAGTATTTTGTGGTGGTAGTACCTGGGAACTGCAGTCAGGGATCAGAATTCGCTGTGTTCACATTTGTATAAAACATAACGAAGAGCTATTATCTACTTCAGAGACAACAGTAAAAGGCAAAAAGAAGCCACAGAGAAAAGGATGACTAGAGAAGAAGAAAACAGTGGGATGATATTCATTAGCATACCTGCATTTTATAGTCATCCTAGAAAAGGTCACAGCTCCAATACCTCAGTACAAAAATCTAGAAATATCCTCTAAAAATTAACCTTCCTGCTTGAATTTTTGACCTGAGCACAATAACTGCTGTTACCTCATTTAAAGCAAACCCACCTGTCTACAAGTGATTAAATAAACACCAAGTTAATGCTTTCTGTGATGGTGCTATTTCACAGGACACTTAACTAGAGTTCTGGATAACAAATTCATTCTATAGTAACCAGTGCTGAGATAATAACAAGGTTTAGTTGCTACTGGTATGAACAAGCTGTATATCATTTTATACTTCTATAGTGTGTAGCCGAAAGGTTGTATCTGTAATCTAGACAAACTAAAGGGGGTGGGAAAGCATCTTCCAGACTTATTGTCATGACATACCACAAAGAATCAGAGATTTAAAATGCCATTGTCACCATTCCTGCTGAATGCTTCTCACCTGTGCAAAACACTCACCAAACACAATTATGTGGCAAAGGGTAGGTTTATCAAAGTAAATCTTGATTTAACCTATAGAACCTGGATACCTTGATACCTCGACCAAATGTATTAATATGAATGAATTGACAGCATAATTGCAAAAGCTTCAATTATGGTAATTAGACAGCATTCATGCTTCACTGATGCCACAATTATGCTGCTGTAACTACTCCAGCATCATAGCTTGGATACATACCACATCATTATTACAGCAATACATTGAATCTAAGGTTGAGCTGAATTCAGAATTATTAATTTTACTTATATAGTTTAATAAAAAATGCATTCCTAATACATGCTCCAGTAGTTTGTGGGTCTTATTATTATTTATTTACTGCTCGCTTTCTGAACAAAGGCTTTGGAAGTAAATGCAGAAAATATTATTGCTCCAAGTGAAATTTGGTGGGAATAATCTCTTTTGAATACTATAAATCCTTTGAGTCTAATTCTATTTATTACTACATATTCAATGTAAAAAGGCTCCAATATAAAAAGGCTCCACTGATGCCTTGACATTACCAGGAGTATTTCTTATTACCAAGTTCTGCACCATACTATCTTGATGTTTTGTTTTTGAGGTCTGAGCCAGAGCTACAGACTCATAGAAATATCTTAGCATAATCAAAGTTATTTCAGAGGAAGAAAAAAAAAAAAAAAGCTAAAAAGCTCTTTGTTGCCCTATGCAGGTTCACCTAACAACAGCTCAGTATAGTATTACTAGTATAGTGAACACCTATGCTTCAATAAGTTGTAATTTCAGTATAAGCATCTGTTTAACTGTGTTGCAAGCAGGGCAGGGCAGTAATGGCAATTTCTCCTCTACTCACATCGTTCAATGTAGGACTAACCTCAACATCTCAGTGGTGGAAAGCTGATGCAGATGAGAAGAGAAGCAGAGCCTAAGAAAAAGAAATTATTATTGTTAGTAGGTGAAAATAAACCTATTCAGAATTTCCTAAAGGTGTTGACACACAGTCATGCATTTAAATGGAAGACTGTCAAGCGAAAGAACAACCACAAGCTTGGGCTCTATGTAAACAGCAATTACTTGCATAAAGGATTTTTGCAAAGCAATAACCCTCTGTTTTTTCCACAGTTCTTTTCACCAGAAAGAAAATATAAATAACTTTTGGAGAAATATTTTTTTCTTATAAAGATTTAAGGCAAACAACTGCATCTTTTAATATGATGCTACCCACACAATGAACAAAGAGATTCTTCACCTGACAAGACCCTTCCAAATTGTCTTTTCCTACTCTCTACTAAAATGTATTTCTTGGCTGCTGCTTCAGAACACTGGTAGTGTACTCCATATACCTGCATAATAGGAGTATTTGAAAATGGTGATGATGGAAGAAAATGCATCCAATTCTGAGGTCATTTGGTGAAATCCAATGTAAAGCTGATACTTGAAGTACAATCAGTCAACCTTGGAAATCCAGCTGAAATTAATATATTTAAATGAATTTGAATGTTTCCTACAATCTCTTGTAATTGTCCTGTAAAATTAGAACAGCTGTTTCATAACTCTTCTTCAAGATAGTCAGAAAGTAGACACCAATGCTGGTCAGAGGGTTCACAGATTCACAGAATTGTAGGGGTTGGAAGGGACCTCCAGACATCGAGTCCAACCCCCCTGCCAAAGCAGGTTCCCTAGGAGAGATCACAAAGGTAGGCATCCAGACAGGTCTTGGATATCTCCAGAGATGGGGACCCCACAACTCCCCTGGGTAGCCTATTCCAGTGCTCTGTCACCTTCACTGTGAAAAAGGAGCAATAAGGGTAAAAAGGGATAAAAGAACAACTTGTGGAACCTGAAAATTCCTTTGGGAAAAAAACAAAACAAAAAACCCCAAAACCCCAAAATCAAATATATTTTTTGAATTACAGATACATAATTATATGTATATATGCCTACACATGTAGACAAGAACTTAGACTACATATGTATCCATATTATACATATGTATACACATGCACAAAGTTTATACTGTCTATCTCAGAATCTAAAGAACTGGGGTTTCGTTGAGAGCTGCAAATTACAATTCAAGTTGAATTGCACTTTACTTTTTGTAGTGTTTCATTTTGTGCAGTCCTGAGCAGATACTGGTCAGACAAAAAAAACCAGCAGACCATTGTCAGACACTTTAATACTTAATGATTCCTGACCTGCACGCTATGTGACCACGATAACAATATTTGTGGGAAGGTTTGTTGTTTTGTTTTGGGTTTTTTTTTCCATCCTCTGTGAACTTTTTTAAAAAGAGGAAAAGAATCTGAGTTTTATTATCAAGTTTCCTCTGGATGCTGAGGTAAGAAGCATGGCTTTTTACTAGATTATTTAGAGGCTGGGCATCAAACCTAATTTAGTTTTCTAAACTTTTTTCAGATTAAGACCTTCTCTGTTCTCTCTAAATCTGTGCCCATTACCCAGATGGGTCAATTCCTGACTCCAAGGCCAAGTGTTGTAAAGACCTGGGTGTTTACACTGTAGAGCTAGCTAACAGACTGGCAACTAGCCAATGACCTGGGTCTCCCTTTCAGGTCTAAACTTCTCTGCCCAAAGCACCCATGTGACTGGAAGACCAGGAAGGCTATTTCTTAGATGGATAGAATGATGTTTTTGCAGCCTGATGCTCAGACTTGCGTTGTATGCCTTGGAGAGTGCCTGGATTTGCAAGGATGTTCATGGACTGCTGGACAAGTGTTGAGGAATCAGCCGAATGCACAAGTCAAACCTGGTTTAGCTTTCTCCAGAGTTTAAGGCTTATGGAAAGCACTCTGTAGAACCATATCCAGGTTTTCCTGAGGTGGAATTAGCTACTTAACTAATATATTAAAAAAACCCCAAAAAAACCCCATGGGAATATTCACACAGTGTACAATCAGCAAGTGAGCTAGGGATCTGCTTTGTTTGCCATCATGGCTGTAGTTGTACGCTATTGAAGGATGGGACAAATCATGCCCCAAGTGTCCAGGTCTTTTGAAAATAAAGAAAAGCTATACAATACTTTTAAAGAAAGTTTATTTGCAATGGCTGAAGTTCAGTGAGCTGAATCCCACCTGGTGTATTCACATGCATAGCAGCTGTTATGAAAATCTCTCTCCAGTCAAATCTACCTGTTTGTGTATCTCAGCCTTAATCAGTTCAGCTAGCAGCTGAGGAAGCAGTTCAGACTCCAGATCATTAAGCTCCCAGCAGTACAGACAGGAGCGGAGATGCTGCAGAAAGTGCTTACTGCAAAGCTTGCCTTTCTGCCACATGTAGCCCCACAATGACTTCTCACATCTGTAACCGACACAAACCAAGTGTGACTCATTTTAGTAGTGACTAGTGATAGATAAAAACATGTGAA
This sequence comes from Zapornia atra, assembly GCA_013400835.1. Taxonomy (NCBI): domain Eukaryota; kingdom Metazoa; phylum Chordata; class Aves; order Gruiformes; family Rallidae; genus Zapornia; species Zapornia atra. The sequence continues at coordinate 10,070 of VZTU01032081.1, read as the reverse complement.
ATTGTATCCTTATTCCCTGTGGTTTGCTAGGTTTGCTCATTTTTCTGAGTCTCCGACCCATGGAATCATCAGTTTGGGTACCAGTCCATTTAGCGATCTGCAACACAACATGTCCCATTAGGGGAGCAACAGGCTGAAGCAAAGAAGCTACTGGAGCATCTCACTATTTCCCATTTGAAATGTTGTTTGCTTCGCCCATTGTTAATCAGCAGAAAACCTTGCAGTCTCAAAGATACAAAAGCCATGGTAATAAAATAAAACCTCAAACTCTGAGCACTAATGGCAAAAGGAACAAACCCCTCAAATATTTATGGTCATCTCTTTGGGTTTATTTATTTATCTGTTTAGTAGTTATTGGCAAAGTGTCTGTGGTAGTAGTTTAAAATTTTAGACGGCGGCAATAATCACACTTTAATTGAATTATTTAAAGTGTGTAATTTGTCATATCTAAGAGTTATTTTAATTACTTAATAAATTGCTTTGGTGTCATGTTTGAATCTTATTTTGAGTGGTATATTTCTTAAAAATGACAGAATTTATTAATATTAAAATGTAAGTATTCAAATCAAGCAATTATTTAAGCGGCTAATTACTTGCTGTGAACTCAGAAATAAGATAAATGAATGTCAGCTAAACAGCATTAGAGTTTGACCCTGAATTCTTCATACAGTCAATATTTTAGCTGTGTTAAGTGAAACCATTCCTGGAAATTATTAAAGAGGTTGAGTGTTCAGAGAATGAAAGACAAGTATCTGCTACAGCTGCTTACTTATTTCTGTGTTCTCCCACAAGATGTTTGAGAGAACACAGAAATAGATATTTGAGGTCAATGGAAGAATTCCAGCTTTCCAGGTAGGAGTGTTCAAAAAGCATGAAGAATCTGAATTTGTTTTACGTGCATTGTTTTTTAAATGGGAATTATGTTTGCAGACATTTGGTAATGTGAATTGTTGCAAAAGAAGGTATTCCAAATATTCTTACCTTGTAAAGGTAAAATTTACCATCATGTAATGTGATTTCCATAGAAACAGAGCGAAAGCCAAACGATACTCTTGCTTTGTCCTCAATAACTGATATTCCATGTTGTAAAGAAGAAATAAACATTTGCAGACACAAAGCACCAGTATATCCATGTGAAAGAGTTAAATTCTAAATTCAGAGCAAATAAAGAAAGAACCAGAACCATAATTTTCAAATCTAACATGCCCAACATCTAACTTGTGTTAATATGCTAAAGTTCTCTTCACAGAAGTTGAGCAAATTGGATGTACAGTGAAAGTGGCCTTAAGCAACTACCTAGGGGAAGAAATTGATTGCCTAATTTTAACTAAAAGTCAAACAAATTAGTATTGAAATCCTTAGGGACACTTAATGATCACATGGGGGTTGGGGTTACTTATTGGTAGCAAAGAAGATTTAGACCGTTTTCAAGCTTTCACTGCTTTTTCATTTTATGCATAACATTTGTTTTATCTCTATTAAGCTTCAGATTTCATGGCATTAATCAGCTTCTGCTTAACTAGTAATTAAGAGAAAGAGCAGCATAACACAATCTAAAAAGTCAGAGGGCTCTCTGATTCTCACCTTGCTTCATTTTTCATAGCTGAAAACATCACTGCCTTGCTCTGAAGCACGATGAATGCAGCACAGGTGTGAACCAGGCTGTGCAGTTCGCAGTAACTGATAGCTCTCCTCATCATTTGGGTCTTTCAGCTATGGTCATCAATGCTGAGTTTATTACTATTGAAAAAAAAAAAAAGTTCTTAGGGAAAAAACCAACCAACCAAACAAACAACCCACCCAAAAAAGCCCAAACCAAACTGAACCAAACCAAACCAAACCAAATCCTCAACCCACAAAATCTCTGAGATCAACTAGGCTTTCTTGGATTTCCTCTCTGACATTTAGATCAACTCATCTCCTTAAAACGGCCTTCTTTCATGCTGTGCTTTGTCAGGGATGTTCCCCCATTGCCAGCAAGTCTGCAAATGATACCGATCTGGGAAGGAAGTGAGAAGATAGAAATAATCAAGCTGTGGAGTGACCTAGTGGCAAGTGGGGCTGCAGGCAATATCTGTGAGATTTAGTGCCAATAAACATGTGCCTAAATATTCATGAGGAATTTGGTGATTTATGAACATCCAAGCATTTGGGGTACTATAGGGAAAGTTGGTAAAATGTACAGAATGAGGGGACTAATTGGTTGTTATTGCTGCCTTAAAGAAATTTAGAGTTAATGGCATCACCGTTTCTAACCTCCTAGCTGCTGTACTTCACCTCAGGTGAAAAAATCAACAAAAACCCCTCCTCCTGATGCCTTGAAATTGCCTTTCCAGGTTTGATGATTCTGTTATCTTGGGAAATGTGTAGCTAGTCTAATCTTATGTTTGTCAGATCTTTCCATTTAAACGTAGCTCTTCCCACCTTCTGATAATATACTGCTGTTAGTTTGACTTTCCTATACTCCTGTCTTTCTGTGCAAAAGGAGTTTCTAGACAAATCCATGTCTTCCTGCATCTGAAATTCCGTCAGAATCTGTTATTTACAGTCATCTGACAGGGAATTGGCTCATTCTCTGTGAGGCATGCATCGGACGTAGAGTTCCTAGCTCCCACATGAAAAAGCAAGCAAGATTTTTCACTTCTGTATTGGACCAGAACACAGAAAATGACCTTATTTTATTGCTGCTGCCAGAACATTTTTATGAGTTTTGGTATATCTTGTAACTATATTAAATTTTAGAAAGAGTGAACACACATACATACTTATATACATATAGATTTTATATATATAATATATATCTCCAATTGTATTTCAAGTTGAAAATTGACTCAGAGAAGAGCTTTAATACCACATGAGTTAATGCTTGTGATGGGAACAGACAGTGTTTATAATTCATTTGAATGATTACTCAGAATTACCCTATTCTTGCATGATAAGGCTGTGAAGTAGGAATATGACTGCAGATGGGGGTCATGAGCTTAGAGAAAGGAAAACTGGAACCTATAAAACCCCAGACTCTCCCTTGTCCATGACAGCAATTTTATTACTCTACCTACTTAATAAGTAAGGGGAAAAAGCCAAGTAGTGTGGTTTTGTACCCCACTGGAGTAAAGTGACTTCTCTGTTTTTTTTCCCTTTCTTAGTCACAAAAAATTGGGGATGAGGGGGGAAATAACATTAAGAACAGTTATATGGGCTTTATGTGACATCATTTTGTGCAGTTCCCTACTTTGACATCCTCTCTTGTATGACATAGACTCATAGAATCATAGAATGGTCTGGGCTGGAAGGGACCCCATGGATCATAGAGCTCCAACCCCCCTGCCACGGGCAGGGCCACCAACCTCCAGGCCTGGATCTACACAAGGTTGCCCAGGGCCCCATCCAACCTGGCCTTGAACACTTCCAGGGACGGGGCATCCACTACTTCTCTGGGCAGCCTGTTCCAGCACCTCACCACTCTTTCTGTAAAAAAACTTCCCCCTAAGATCTAATCTAAACCTTCCCTCCTTTAGCTTTAGTCCATTCCCCCTAGTCCTGCCATTGTCTAGACTTTTTAAAAAGTTGAATCCCCTCCTGCTTATAAGCTCCCTTCAGGTACTGGAAGGCTGCAATGAGGTCCCCCCGCAGCCTTCTCTTCTCCAGGCTGAACAAGCCCAGCTCCCTCAGCCTCTCTTTGTAGGGCAGGTGCTCCAGCCCTGTAATCATCCTTGTGGCCCTCCTCTGAACCCTCTCCAACAGTTCCACATCTCTCTTGTATTGGGGGCCCCAGATCTGGACACAGTACTCCAGATGGGGCCTCACGAGGGCAGGGTAGAGAGGGACAATCACCTCCCTGTCCCTGCTGGCCACCCCTCTTCTAATGGAGCCCAGGATACCATTGGCCTTGCGAGCTGCAAGAGCACACTGCTGGCTCATGTTAAGTCTCTCATCCACCACATCAGGGAAGTAAGTCATAAGACACACTTTTAGAGACATTTTTGGCACTTACCTAATCTAGGACTTCAAATTCCCTACACTTCGTAAAGTTTGTGTTTAGAGGTATGTAAGAAATTCATTTTAGTTTGTTTTATTACCTTTCTCTTTCTGAGTACAATTACTAGGAGCCATATAAATATTTAAGATTACCTCTATAGAGAGATTGATACTCTATACAGATTACTTATGTAGAGTGATACTACCACCTCAGAGGAGGCTGGAGTGGAATTCAGTCACATGAATCAAAGGAATATATCAGCAGATGTCCTCTGAATCTCTGTTCAAGCAGGAGGAGGTCACATTATGAAATGATTAAGCCACTCAGCTGTCAGTGGGAGTCCAATGTTCTGATCCACCTGCTCAGGAGAGGTTATGGGTTTTGCTTGGAAGTCATTTCACAGCAGCAGTCATTAGATCAGAGATTGGAAACATGTCTTGCCCTTTGCAGAGCAGATGAATGACCTCTAGGCTCACCAACATGGCTAGCTTATTTAAGTGCATATCCTCAGAAGAGGACTTGGTCTTCTGGACTATGAGCAGGTAGAGAAGGGCAGCTCTTATGCTTCAGCAATGTTCAAACCTCCCTCTGTCAGGCAGTATATTCCTGCTGCCTGCCTTCAGAGCCCTGCATAATACCAATACACATACGTCTACTTGCTCATGTGTAATGTGGCCATACAGACGCATCCAAGCATCTGTGGTACTGCAGGAAAAGTCTGTACAGTGTACAGGAAGTGACTAATTGCTATTGCTGCAACTCTACATTAAGGAAGTATGGCATCGCGGCTTCCAACATCCTAGATGCTAAACTTCATCTGGGGTAAAAAAACCCACCTCCTCCCCTCCCCAAAAAGAAAAAAAAAACCCACCCACAAAATAAAAAAAACAGGAAAAAAATAATGTCTTGGGATTGTGTTTCAGGTTTGATGTGCCCATCACACAAATAAGAAGCCTAGCTACCTAAGTGGCACCCCAAATAAAATCACTCTGCTAGGGGCACATATACTCTTTTGGCATAAAAAAACCCCAATGATGAGCACCAAAAGTGGGAATCCTGGCTTTACTCCATTGCATTTCTTTACAAAACATCACATGTAGAGAAGGCAGAGCTATGCCTTCTTAAACAGCTGAATTGGATCTACTATATTTCAAAAAAGTTATTTTTCAGTTAGTTTTTGTATGTTTTGTTTTGTTACTTTTGCTGTGTTCTTTTATGTTGTTGGTTGGCTGGTTGTTTTGCTGTGGTTTTTTTTTTCCTAAAGTAAAATTGCTACTAATACCACACTGGTAACAAAAATGATATGCAATCAAGCACAAGATGGTTGAAAAAATGGATTTATGCTAAAATCACATCTTTTAAAATAAGCAATTCATTGCTCTAATCAGTTTTTCTTTCAGCTTTTCCACCCCTTACCATTAAAATAAGCAGGATTATTAAAGTGCATAAGCTTAGTCATTAGCAGATTGCTGAGATGGCGCAGTGATTGACATCTGTCTTTTTTCTATATTAGCAGCTTAATGTTCTGGTATGGCCAATCACAACAAAAAGTAGGTTGATTATTTGGTGAGTATTTAGCTCTAACAGATAATTTAACTCGCTGTATAATCAGAACACTGATATTCTTTTATAGTTCAGCCGATACAGGCAAACAATTCTGAAGGCTTTCAAATTACTGAAACATCAGATACNNNCAAATTACTGCCCCATCCGATACGAAGCAAGTATGTGAGGCACAACTCATAGTAAAAAGCCTTGTCACTGGATTTTTTCCTGATAACTGTAATTCATTCTGTATGTATCTACATAAAACACCTTGAAAGTGGATGTGAAGTTTAGTTTTGTTCAGCAAGTTTTCCAATTGCTTTTATTCCAGGGGAAAAGAAAAAAA